>OZ021724.1:30579932-30827432 GCA_963978545.1 Linyphia triangularis
GCCGTATACGCCAACGGCAAGCAGTATTCAACGGTTCAAGAATTGAAAGACTCCATTATTACATAATGGGAAAATCTGAATGCAGATATACTCAAACGCTTAGTCGAAAGCATGCCTAATCGAATTTTTGAACTTATAACCAAAAAGGGTGCTCTTACAAAGTATTAACTGAAAGTGGTTCTATCATTTTGCAACCTAAAATTTGTATTTTTTTATTTTATTACATGAAAATATAAACCTGAGTAATGTTTTTACTTTGTTATTGTCATTCTTATTTTGTATATTTTCAATAAAAATATTTATTTCAATCATTTATTCCAATTACTGTATGCTAGGCTGAAAATACCTGGTGGTTCTATCATTATGCAACGCAGTGTATATGATAGCCTTTATCATAGATTTTCTAGGTAATCGGTTAGATAAAATACCATTGGGCCAAAATGTTAAAATTGCCATTAATTTTATAGTTATAAAAAAAAAATTATTTTTACTGATATTGATTAAAAGCCATGTCATATAAAGTAGTTGGTAGATAATTATACACTTAAGGATTAAGGAAAGTCAGTTTGATGTAAGTCAGTTTGATTTAAATCTTGATATTTTGGTGACAGCCGATGGAAAAAAAATAGATTATATATTTTTATAAATAATCTACTTTTTGATTGTATGTATTTTTTGTTATTACTTCGGGATTTCAAGTGTTTTAGTTATAATGAATTGTTATTACTTCGGGATTTCAAGTGTTTTAGTTATAATGAAAGAAGTAGTAGCTATGAATTCATTAGAATGTAAAATATACATGTTTTACTTTGTTTCTCTCTCTACTACAAATAAAATGTTAAAAAAAAAAAAAAAATGTAGGTTTCCTTAAGTAAAAAAAGAATGTATCTACAATATTACCTTTTGTATTTCACTTGTAATTTTAACTCTACACTATTATATGTTTTAAATAAAAGGTTCAATGTACAAGTTTATTAAATAGGGATGGAATTATAGTTTCCAAAATCTTAGCAGTGTAGAAAACATAAAGAATAATATATTTGTTACGCAATGTCTCATTTTTATAGTCTAGTATAAAAGTTAAAACATTTATATTTTGAGACACAATTAATTTTAGAATATTCCAGTTGACAGTTGGATCAAACTGCATTAATGTATATGTTACGGCTAGTTTGATTAATTTAGATATTATATATAATCACTGGTTATTTTACAAAATAACCAATTATTATGTATAATAACCAAATTAATCAAACTAGCCGTACCATATACACATTAGATAATATAACACGTGGCCTCTCAAACAGTTTGAATCTTTCATTACTCCAATATAAGTTCCACTAATAGTCTTTCCAAATCTTTTGGAATCGGTAAAACTTAAATGTCAAATACTTAATTTGTACTTTAAATTGTGTTCCCCAATTATGCGGACTGTGATTCTATTATTGAGTATCTAATGAGTTAAGGCAACCATTTGTATGAAAAAGTATAAAATAAATTTATCAGATAAAGATTTTTGTGATAAAATATAATATTTCCAACAGGAATGTGAACATGTTGACTAATTACTTTCAGGTATTCTATATAAAAATATATTTTATTATTTCGATTTAATTAAATAAAATGATTATAATTTGGAGATTATTTTAAGATTGTTGCACGCATACTGTATTTTTTTCTGATTCAATTAATCCTTAATCAATTACTTAAAAAGTACAAAAATAAAACTCAAGAATAAGTGACAGCTTACGTTAAATAATACGACTGTTTATATTGGTGTATGTGAATCTTAAAGTTATATAAAAGCGTTATTTTAATAAAAATACCGATGTGTTTGTTTCATGTTCGATATTTTTATGTGAAACAAAAACATCCTTAAATTCCTAAAGGTATTACGCTGTTAGAAAATCCTGTGGTTGAAGTTGTTGTTTGGATATCAAGTCCATGAGTTCTACTGTATATATACTGATCCTTAGCTTTGTCAAAGAGACGTTAGGATTTACACCTTTCGAAAAAAGTAGTGTTTATTTCCACACAGAATCGCTTTACCACTTTCTTTAAAAGTAAAAGAAACAGATTCTTTTCTTAGCCAAAGGATTCAGATAAAGTATTTCTTTGATTTATTATTTCGCATACAATAAACTTTTATCTGAAGAATGGTGTTATTTTTTGTTGATTTTAGTTTAGGCGACAGTTTCTGATTTTAAAATGTGGCATTTAGCAAGGTTTAATGCAAATAATAATAAAAATTAACTTTTATATTTTATTGTACATTTAAGTTTCTATCATAATTTTACTGATTGCAAGTTTCAGAATTATTAAAACAGTGCCGAGCTTTTAAATTTTTGTAGCATAAAAAGAATAAATTATCAGAAAATCTCATGTGTATAATATTTGATTATCTTCATGTTTTATTTTGATATCAATCATTAAGTAAGTAAACATAGTTTTTTCCAAGAATTAGGAAGCAAAGTATAGTTAAAAAATTAAAATTTGTTCATTAATAAAATAAAATTTTCCATCGTTATTAGTTTGGTTAATACCAGTTTACCTTTTTACTTCTATCTACATTTTTTTTTTTTTTTTAAATTTGTAAATATAATTGGACACATAATCTAAATTTTCACAACCAAATTCTTAAACAAAAATCTAAAATTATTTGTATTGTAATTTTTAGATGAAGAACTTTCTTGAAACACAAGAGTGTAAAATTCGTTAATTTCTAATGTCGTCTAACGGGACCTTACCGTTAGTATATAATAACACAAAATAGTTTATAACTATCTTTAGAAGGAGAAATAATTTAGTATAGTATTTCTATTCAATCCTAATATTTTTAGTCTTGAAAACAACTAGAACCACCTGCGATTTTTAATAATTATCATTCTTCGCAACCAGCAAACATCAAATAAAAATAAAAACTCCGAAAAACCATTTCGGAATTGCGTAGTCATTTGGAATATTTTACATTTTCGAAGTAAACAGACTAAAACCCCTCGAGGTCTAAATGTGTTTGTTCAATAACAGAAAAAGATAATAATAAACGTCGTATGGATACTAATTTCTCATCTTACTTAAGCTAGAGATATTGAAACTGGTCTTTGAAATCTGCAAATGAAGTTTAATTTCAGAAAGTAGAGAAAAAGTCTTTATTATTATAGGGTTTATCTGAATTTTAATGATGCATTCTTAAATGGTTTTGTATTTCACATTTTATTTGAGAAAAAAAAAAGGAAAAAAAAAATTAAATTGTCTGAGGAATTGTGCTAAAGTTACAGAATATGAACCTGCATGTTATAAATAATTAACAAATTGATTAATTTGTACACTAATGAATATTTCATATCTCTTATAAAAAATCAGTTTGTGTGATTTTATTAAATGCATTCTGTAACTAATACAGTAAGCTATTTTCAATTCAAAACATGTTTGAATCAAGATAAATTTAAAATTAAGGGATATTTGGCGCACTTTGTTTTCTGTAATATGTCCTATTGAAAATATTGCAAAAAGGGTTCTTTTTGTGACTAAACTCAGCCGAGTAGCAAACCCGTGGGGGACCTTGGCCTGCTGTGCCCAATCCAGTTTACTTGACCATGGGCCCCGGGGTGCCATAAGGCAATGTTCTGGTCAGGTGGTCAGTCTGAAGCGGAACCCCCAGTGTTTAGTTCCCAAGCATGCTTGGATTTCATTTAATCGACCCACTTAAGGGATGAAAGGCTAAGTCAACCGTATCATTCCGGGGATCGAACCGCGGACCTGTGACGTTGCAGCGCAATGTTTCCTTTTGTGGAGCTTTACCAATTTAAGCCTTTCATTTATAACTAGGTTAGCTGTATTTTTGTTAAAAATCGCTCCTTGATTATAAGTAAGAAATAAAATTTTTTTCATTTCCACCTATGATTATCATTCAATGCTAGGAATAGGCAAACACTTTTTGAGTAAAATGTGACGTATGGTTTAATAAACTAAATTGTCCGCGAAAAGTGTCATACATGAATTTATATTATTACTTCCTTTCTTCCATTATTCATGTAATTATGACTTTCTTAAATGCTTTATATTTGACATACGATTTAATTTACTTTATCTAACAGTAGCTAGCTTTCTTCTGAGTCTATCTCGTATTATTCTTATAAAAGTAAACTTCTGTCATAAAAAAAAAAGAATTAAAAAAAAAAAAAAAAAAAAAGCGCAAAACTTATTTCAAAGTATAATAAATAAATCACATGATCCATCTTATTATGTTTGGAAAGATACACAATGAAAAAACCCTTTTCCAAAATCCCAAAATACCTACCTTTACTTTTAACGCCAAGTTTCCTAATAAGTGGCGAGATAAGGTAACAATTTCACCTATTCCCATTCTGTGCCGCAACTATAGTAACTCTTACTAAGAACCAATAACTTCGATGGTGTTAGTTTAGAACTACACTTCCCAAACTGTGCTCAGCGGAGCCTCTGGGAATGCGTGAGTGTTTCTCAAGGGATCCGTTCACGGAAATTATGGAGATGGCCAAAATTAATTTGTTGCTATCACTTAAAAAAAAAAAAAAAAAAAAAAAAAAATAGGCGAAATTATTTCCATCAAGAAAAAAGTACTTTCTCATATAATAGTTTTTGTTTTTCTATCAATTTTCCACGGCACAATCGCCCTCTTTTTGCTGTTATTGCTGAGAGCGACTGAGTGGGGCTACAATACTGTTTACCATTTTATTTTTTCTTAGATAAGTAATCGAAGTATTTTAAAATAACACAAACTTCAACATCTGGTTTTTTAACTGGCGAGGAGCCCTGGGCGAGAGATACTGATGTGAGCCTTGGGGTTGGGATGGGGAGGAAGGGGGGGGGGGAGCAGTTTAACTTCGATGAAATGGAGATGTGCCTGATGATGGGATTTATAAGACATACGAGATGTCAGACATCTACTTCTGCTGCTCAGTCAAAGAGTTTCAACAACAAGTGAATGTTTACTTTTGAAGAAGGTTAAAGTAAATTCCTACAGCTTCAGTTCGGAATATGCTGCAACACAAGACATGATTCTGCTCCAGAGTCCATGATGCTTAGTTCCGTTATGAGATACTTTTTTGATATTTATTTCAGAAAACTAAATTGCTCTAATTGCTTTTTGATACTTCATATACCATTCGCAAATGACCTTTTAAAGGTACAAAATTACAATAACTAAATACTGAATTCATTTAGACGCAGAATTAATTATGCGTCTACAATGATTTTGTGTGACATTGACAAACTCTGCAGCAGTAAGAAGCAGGCCCATTGTTCATATTTACTTCGGGTGCACAGGTAAATTTTTTTCAAATGTCTTAGCTAGTTATACCATTTTGTAGATTTAAACAATACATAACTTTAAAGAATTTTTGGAGCTCCATGAGAAACGCTTGCTTCACAAAGGAATAAGTGGTCTGAAAAGTTTGGGAAATGTTGGTTTAGTTCTCACTTTCGAGTCATCAATGCTAAAGAAATATTGTATAAGTAAAGCATTACAATATAGGAACTGATCTACACATAGAAAGACTGCTAATCAGCCAATGGGTCATTTATTTCAGCGGACCACATCAAAGTTTAAAATACTAATGGAAAGTCGTTTGAAAGGGTATTGGTGCTATAGAAATTTAAATTGCAATAGAAATTATTAGCAGCTGGGGAAAGAGCAGAAAATATTTATATTTGTGGCTTAATTACATATGGATGTTTGCTTATTTGACTAACTTTTAATCAAAATATATATTCCTTTTTTTTTTCGAATTTTATTCTACAAACTATAACACATATCTGAGAACGTAAACGGTAGTTTTTATTTTTCATTTTTGTGGGATAAATTTATTCATTTGTCTAGAAGCCATACAAAAGTCACTAAACATCCTTCACTTACCCGAATTTTGCAAAGCTAGTCCAATGCGACATCACCATCTCCGCTAAAACCTCCTCCTCGCCAGTGTAATTCGCGCCAAAGTGCGCCAGCGACGCCACCAGTGGTGCACCAAACACGTAAGCCATGTCTTCCCCGGTAATTCCGCCAAGTCTCGTCAGGTAGTCCCCTCCTTCGGTCTGGTGGTTGAACACGTAGAAGTACGTCTTGGTGGGCATGAAGAAGCGAGGGTTGTGGTGCAGTGGGTTGTCTGGTGGGAAAGTCGGGTTGCTGTGAAGCATGCCTGTTCTGAGTAGTGGTGACACCACCGTTACGTCACCCACTGCTTCCACTGTACCTCGAAAGATATCTGTTGGGTGAAGGTGGGGAAGAGACCAGTCCATATATTCGTTCACCACTGTGAGGAAGATCTGTAAGAGAGGAGTTATGATTTGAAGAATGTTTGAAAGTTCGGAATTTGTATTGTGAAATATTTCTGCGAAAGAAACCTACTTCATATTCTCTATGTATCGTTGTTTTGGAGGACTTGCGGTATTAATGTGGATGTCATTTTAAAATACTAGATCTGAGGGATTGCTTTTGCCTGTTAGAGTTTTGCAGTAGTTTAACAAATGACTTGATGAAACAATATGCTATAATAGCTACATGAAGACATTGTGTAGATTTTTATAAAATGTCTTCGATCAAAATCAACTATATGAAAATAAAGAATTTTCAATAATATTGCCAAAGAATATTGTGAAAAGTATACTAATAAATTCTATCATCGTTTGATGTTATGTTTCCTACTTTCTATACACGATCGGCTCTGAGTCAGAAAAGAAATCAAATAGAACTTTACCCTGAACTAAAATTGAAGACTGTTATGCTAAAAACTCAAAGAAAAATTTTACTAACTGAATGATAAAGTATGTATATGACTTCCTTTCTATAACTGCAACAATCGAGGAGATTCATCTGTTGAACATCAATTAAATTATTTGCTTAGCATGACATTCGATGAACAAGAATTTCTTTCGGTAGAACTGATGACGTTATAAATTACAATAATGCGAAACTTTTTCTAATTCTATAACTTTCAGTAAATATAAAAACCGCAAGGTATTATTCTAGTTACAAATACAGTGAAGAAATATTTTCTACGAAATAGATCTAGATGAAGCCAATGGAAAAGTTTATTTTAAAAGGCTCAATCAGAATCGTCATTTGTTAGAACATCAAGAATTGGAATGAAGTTTACATAAATTATTGACTTGCAAACGGCATGAATAATCTCTATTCTAGAAGTTAACTGAATAGGGAATGTTTAAACTCATTTCAGCATTCTATTGTCATCTAAAGTGTGAGTTGAATATTTTAACAAACTAAACGCGTGTCGCATTTATACATGTCTGTGTCTTTCTGTTCATATTTCTGAGCCTAAACTGCTCGGGCTGCGATGTTCAAATTCAGTGATTTTACATGCAAAGAAACAATTTTTATTATTAAGTTGTTGGTTGTATTCAGATTATCTGGCGCCGTCAGCAACACGAGGGCTATAATGCGTCGAAACATTCATCATTTGACAAGCCAACATACATTTACAAACACCCATGCCTACACGGGACTCGAACCCGTAACCTCGCGGTCCAGAAGCTAGCACGCTAACCACTATACCGTTTGGTCGGCTTTTATTATTAAGATTTTCTTTATTATAAAAAAAAAAAAACTTTTATGTGGTTATGGAGTAACAAGTACAAAATCTTCCTTTTTATGTGATTTGTTAGGAAGAAAAAAAAAAAAAAAAAAAAAAAAAAAAATGAAAAATAATATAAAAAGATGTGCATTTTAAATTGATTGATATTTCTATAACAGAACAATAATGCAATGTGTTAAAATTAATGCTCCTACTTAAATTTACTACCATACACTTCTGTGAAGCATCCGTGTTAGTAAAAAACTAACACATGCTTGTGGGATGTAAACAAATAAGTAGTGTGTGTGTGTGAGAGAGAGAGAGATAGAGATATATATATAGAGAGAGATAAATTTATGATGACCAATATTAAGGGAATTGTCCCATTGCTACTCCGTCACTTCAGTTTTGTACTAGACTCTAATATATTAGTTATATAATGTAAATAAGTAAATTGTAGAGTGTATATTTGTACATATCCAGATTCGCACTAAAAACTGTTTCCGACTTTTAAAAATGTCACATAGTTTTCAAATGATTTTGCTTAGAGATTAAAAAAAAAATATTGTCAACTTAAGCAGACAGAATAATGAATAACTGATTTAAATTCTAAATGTGTGTATAACTAGTGGAATTGTATTTTGAATTATGTGTGCCTTGATATTTTAGATATACTGTTTGTGTATAAGTTTCAATTTATTGATTAAACCGAATAAATTGTTTAATGAAAAGTTTCAGAAAATGTGCACATTTATTAAGAATTCAGGTATTATAATTAATATGAAAGCAATAGTCATCTCCTCTTTTATCATAAATGTTAATTTAGATTTTACTATCAAACATTTTAAAACTAAAATCCAAAAACTCAAATGAATTAGTTACAGCATCTCTAAGATTAAATTGTTGGGGTCAAGATTAAAGTCAATATTATCATCAGAATCTAGTACTTATGGGTCGTAACTATCGTTTGAATTTTGATATGGAAAATCTTCTCTACCAGACCCATCACCCACGTCTATAGTTATTTTGTTTTGGAATCTAAGCTGAGACAAATGCGAATGACTGTTGGACGAACAGAGCCATTATATAAGCATTTCCTTACATTAACTTATTGTAGAGGATGAAATTTCATACTATGCTAATGTAAGGAAAAGCTTATACAATGACCTTGTGCGTTCGACAGTCAGTCTGTCTCATTTAATATTCCCAAACAAAACTACTATAATAGACACGGGTGACCCAGGTCTCGTTGAGATGATTCCTTATATAACAAGGGCCAGGCTAAAATTGTGCTTGAGGATTATGATTGCCTATTTTGTGTAATAGCGTCAGAAATGTAGGGAAGCTAGAATATGTTAGGATTTCTACTGTCGATGAGTAATTGAGAAGCAAAATGTTTGGTTAACTATTCTTGACCCAAATATCTAGGTAATTATTACCAAGCCAAATGTCTAGTGAACTGTTAATAAAGTAAATCTAGAGTAAACTACAATAATACTTCTTAATAGAATGTTGCTAAGGTTAGATGTATTCAGGGGCGTAATGGGACATGATATCGGGCCGGTGATTTTAGATGTATAGAGGCTCAAGTTTTTTTATAATAAAGTTTTAATAATTATAGTGTCTTCGTAATAAAGTATTTCCAATAATTAATAAAATAGTTAATTTTAACAATTGAATAGTTTGAAATTTACTATATTTTATTATTTTTAAATTATTTATGTAAAATAATTACAATAGTTAAAAAGTTTTATTTTTAAATTTATTTTAGGAATTGAATTGTTACAACTCTGGTGGTAGTATCGGGATTAGAATGCATTGGACTTAAAAAAAAAAAGTAAGCAAGCCAACAACTTATATTGAAAAAGAAATATAAAAAAATTATACAAGCAACAACAACAACAACACTTTCTTTACAGAACCGTCCATTTTATTTACATACACTGACCGCCCCGGTGAACACTGAACACACACAGGCTGATACTATGGATAGTACGCCCCTGGATTATATATGTATATATATTTTACATCTCATACAGTAATATATTTTACCATCGCAAATCTTCTATTTTATATTTCTTTTATATTTAAAGTAAATTTTCTATTCAGGGAAAATTTAAAATAGTTTCGATATAGAACAAATTCAATTTTGAACGTTGAAACTTTTCAATTGTTTGGCGAAATTCAAGTGCGGCACAATCAATACATTTTCTCATTTCTGCCATTTTATCTTCGGAAATTTTTTTACTCGTTTACTTTTCACCATCGGCTAAAATGTAAAAATTTACCTGAATTCGAAAGTGAAATTTAAGATGAAGCATTTCAAAACATTCCTTGTGAAAACTGCGTTAAACCTCCTGATAGGGGGTGCATATATTTCTACGGAAAAGGGACTATATTCTCTTTCCTACGCAAAAACTAAAAAAAAAAAAAGAAGGGAAAAAAAAAATCCACTTCTTGTTTTCAATTTTTTTATTTTAAAAGTCACTCATATACATAACATTCGTTTTGCCCTCAAGTTGTTCGTTTCTTTAGTTCTGATCACAGATGTTCTCAGCGAAGAATTAAATAAATAGATATAAAAGCAAACCGTTGGCTTTGCGTTTGCGATTCCGCGTTCAGCGAAACATACTGCTTCGTAAATCAGGTATGAATTTTAAAAAAGGAAAAGTAAGTCTCTGTTTCGAGATTTCTCGACTACCTTTTCCTTGTTATTTATTCATTGTATTCATTCCGAATAATTTAATTCCCGGATCGGGAAGAATAGAGAATATCTTGGTATTAGAGAAATCAGATGTATAATTGAGAATTATTTTCTTCTTAAATAAGATTTTTTTTATTTGCGGTTCCTAATTAAATATCACTAAAGCTAATGATAGAAAAAAAAAAAAAAAAAAAAAAAAAAAAGGTTATCAGAGGGTAAAATTTTATCTTTGTATTATCAATGCGAATTGAAATTTTCAAGGGAAGTTATTTTTCGTTTTACATAAATATATATTGAACAATATTTTTAGAACTATTTCATGTTACGAAATATTTGGCGAAAATAATAATAAAATTATTCATTAAAATTAGATTCATATATATAGGAAAATTCTATACACTAGATGTTTTACAAAGATGGTAGAACATTAAATTTTGAAATCTTGTTAATAGTTGCTTTACATATAACCTACTTTAAATGTTTAAGTATGTCGTTTAAGGTTGATTTATATTCTGCCAGTGTATGGAATGCAAGTTGACTGGAGGATCAATAGATCAGGATGCCAGTATTTTATACACAGAACCATTACTGGAACAATCCAGCTATTGAATGGATCATTCCTGTTATTTAAGAAAGCAGGCAATTGGATGATGGGAGCTGACGTGTCAGTATACAGAAAATGTTTGATCTATGCTTAGCACGTAACAAACTGGCTTCATCTGGGACTGGAATGAAGCATTTATATGGTGCTAGCGCTGTCCAGGTAGCACAGTAGCTTTCACCAATGTCCGAAACAGGGATACATCATTAAAAAATGCAAGATGTTTATTAAAAAAATAAACATGCCAGAAACATCACAAAATATATTTTTGATCCACGTCCTGTCTCATAAATGAAGCACTTCAATTTTAAAATTTTGCATCAAGATTTCAAAACTTTTCAGTGTATTTTATCCAGCATTGGGCGAGATGTGGCAATATCGGTATCGAAAAACCGATTTACAATATTCCACATCGGGATTGGCAAATGTGTAGTGATATTTGCCAAAGCTGTTTCGTTACTGTGGTAACGTTTAATGACTGGCGATCTCAATTGGTAAACCGACTGGAAATGTGTAAATGAGCCTTTAAGGTTTGAATATATACACAGTTTTTAAGAGTCCCTGATAGTTTGATAGGATAAAATTCACGTGCAGTAAAGAAAAGAAAAAAAACTTAGTATATAGTGGTATAATTTTAACGGACTATCTTGCTTTTGGATTCATGCGTGAATTAAAAAGCATAAAGTCAGTTTCAATATTAAATTGAGCTCACTTAGATTATTGAACTTTTACTCTTAGTTTTAAATCAAATTTGACCCAGTACGTTCTTATTTTTTTATTGAATGGGACAAATTAAATTCCGTTGTACAAAAGCGTGGATGTCAATAATACCACATTAGACAATCCTTTAGAGCTACGAACGAGAAAATGTTTCCCCTGGGAAATTGTCGAAGTAAAAGTGTCCTAGAAAAGCTCTTGAATATTTAGAATATTTCTGTAGTAAAAATTTTATTTTATCAGGCTAGTTAATGTCGAGAAAGGTTGTCAAATACTTACAGTGTTTATTATTTAGTTTTCCAAAAACAAAATTTTTCCAAAAAAGAAAAAGAAAATTACAAATGATTTATTTAAAACTGTAATCAAATATATGTCTTTTAACACAGGAATTTTTTTTTTTTAATGTGGATGCTCTCTTTTATTAAGAAAATGTATGGCATACCATATTAATACTTCCGAAAGTGGTTAGAGATTTAAGAAAAAAAATATATATAATACTACGTGAAATTTTTTTTATAGTTTCAACACTTCATTACTGAATTAAGAAGCTTATTCAACAGTTCTGTCCTGAGGTCAAAATTTTTTGACAAAACTACAAATGATGCAGAAACGTGTGATATGTAAAATTAAAGGTCTAATCGAGATCAGTTTTCATAGCAAAATTCAACCTGAAGTAATAAAAATGGAGACTGGAAGAGTTTTTCCATATTATCTCTACATGAAGTTCACTTCTAGGTTTTTAAATTGATGTCGGATTTTATCTCTGATATTCTATGACAATTTTTCTCCCCAAGATTTTTGCCAAAGGCCTACTTGGAGATACTTCTATTTTTAAGTAAACTTCAAATGAGAAGTTTTTTTTTTGTTTTTGTTATATGTCGTCAATTTTAACAGGGGGATATTTCATTCATATTAATCTGGCTTGGAATCTGGGCATGATGTATCGAATAGAAATGTGTGTAGATACGGTCACTTGCTGACATTTACTATCATAATGTATGTTTTGTCGATTGAGGAGCAATGGCATTGGGAAAAGGATTTAAACACCAAATTTTTCAGAAAATAATGTCATAGAATTTAAATTATCTAAACATCGAAGCTGAGTTTGTAAATTCTTGAAAAAAGAATCCTTTCAATTTGAATTCAGTATATTATTCTAAGTTAATCCACCGTATTCGAATTTACTATAAAGTAATGAATGATTTAATTTAAAAAGTGTAAGTAAAGTTTAAATCTCAAATTTCTATTCAGTTTAATTAAAATCTTTATAAGAAAACTAAGTTAAAAAAAACTGAAAGTGACTGGTTTTAAAGTAAACAAATTACTCAATATTAGGCAGGTAATTTCTTTTTTAAAGTTTCCTTTTCATCGACCAAAATGCTTAATCTTCTGAAAATGCGCGCATCTGTTTCTTACAAATGATGTTTTTTTTTAAATGAAATGAAATATAATACTACGTCCTTTTGTTACTCGTAATTTTTTTCTTTCTAACTTTCCTATTTTATTTTCGAAATCTCGTATATATGAGATGGAATGAAGCTTTGTTTATAAATGGAATGTTGATGACAGAACGTTTCTTAAGAGAAATAAAGTAAAAACAATCTCAATTCTAGGCTCTAAAAAGAGTTTTCTTATGACAATTTAATCGCTGATCCTTAATATAAATTAGAAAAGAAATAGAAGATGGAAAAAAAAAAAAAAAAAAAAAAAAACCAACACAAATCTAGTTATTTTAAATTACTTTTGAAAGTACAATGAAATGTTTTCGTAAATTCTCCCTTTACATTTTACATTACCATTCAATCTCATTTACTTTCAATTTTATATTTTTGCTCAATAGGTTCCCATCAATATCTTTGTTTAAAAATCTTTTTGTAACCAAGTATATTTTATAATGTGAATCTTTTTCGAGATTTATTGATCAACAAGTAATTTGAAAATTGCTATTCACAAAGAAACTTATTTTTTCAACACATTATTTACATAGATTATTTATTGTATTATTATAAATTTTCTATGCATTATTATATACACAAATTTAGTTTCTATTATTTTTTTTAATATACTTTAATCACATATTTGCGTATAAAGGCATTTTTTGTTAAACGCATGATCAAAATTATAGCCATTTTTTTCCGCTATGTGCAAACCAGTTTTTAGAATGTTGTAGAATAAGTCTCTTCTCTTCTGCTTAATTAGTGTCAAGTAGTGATTTGTGAGCATATTTGTTAATAGGACGGCAAGATTAACTGACTTTTATCACAAATAGGTTTGGTTTACTTATTATGAACTATACTGCCGTGCTAAGTACAAAGGTTTTAATCTGCATTTTTTGACAACTTAGTTATTATTAGGTGGTTCTCTGTAATTTTTTTTTACATGTAATTGTAAGGTTTAATGGCTGTATCTGCACGGGAAATATTAAAAAAGTTAATAAGTAAGTCAATAAGTTTACGTCGACTTCCTGAAGGTGTTAAACTTTTAAACGTTGCAGATGCTTGTGTGATTAGCACAGCAATATAGTCGAATTCTGCAATGGCGGACTAAAAGTGAAACTTCAAAAATTTGCACAAATTTTGGAACTCTTTCGGATACAACAAGTACAATGTTCATTTTCAATAGTAGAGATGGATAATCTATTTATAGTTTTTAAGCATAATCTAAGAAGATGTAACAATCATTTCCCAATTTTCACTCGGTTCAACAGATGCAGATAAGTGCCTTGTTTTTCTAAAGTAAAAAGTTAACTTGGATTTTTATTGGTTTGTGAAGATCAAAAAGAAATAATTGTTTAATGCGCTTGTAAGGAATTTTTTGTATTTGAGTATCATGTTGATTTGGGAAGTGAATTTTTTAAAAGCACGTTAAAACTGTTTTGTCTTTCCTCTGAATCCTCTCTAACTGCATCGTTCTTCTCACTTTGATGACTTATCCCCTGCTAATACTGGCTAGGTGCTAACAGATGATAACGCAATATTATTTCCACGGACATTCAGCTTAAACTCTTCTATCCTCTTGGTCTTTTTAAGTCTCTTGGAATTTTTTTTAACACCTTGGAACTCACAATACATAATTTTTATCGAAATATTTTCTGATTAATAACTAATTATGTATATTTTGGTCAATGTAAATGATTTGCAACTTGAAATTCACATTAATCCTCTAAAATTATGCACCAAGAAGAAAGGTACCATAGTGTGCAGATCCAAGTCTACATATAATGATATAGAATTAATACACAAATTACTACGAAACCCCATTACCTGTTGTAGATGATGGGTGAACAGATTCCTCACAAGGGTTCTCAACACTCTATCCCTTCTATGACTATCAATGCCAATCACTTCCTCCATTGACGAAAATCCAAAGTAGGACTCCACTTTGGTGACCCCAAACATCAAGTCATACCTCAAGAAGAGGTCGGGCTTTGTCTGCATCAGGTACAGTGGACTCTTTGGTAGAACTATCCCGTCCACTGTGGGCCCAAAAGCACTCAGGTGATCAGGGGCTGGGATCTCTACTGACATGATGTCTTCAAGACGTTTTTTGCGGAGGCATTCTATTAGTTTCATGCTGTCACGTGTGGAGCAGTTTAGGATCTGGGCTAGCTTCCTTGTGTAGGAGACGGCATCCTTTGCTAGTGCCCATGGGCAAAGAGCTGAGCCACTCTGCATGATGGCGCGTTGGAAGAGACCTGAAATTCAAACAGATTGGGACATTTTAATGACTTTGATCTAGAGTGGAAATTGAAAATTGAAAAAAAAAAAAAAAAACCACGACACCGTGTTTTACTTATTTTGGAGCATAAGTGGGGTTTATTCAGGGAATTTAAACAGTTCATACTTTCAATATTTGAGTTATAAGCATAGATTAGATTAGCCTCAATAAATATCCAAGGGAAAATTCAAATTATAAATTATATATCCCTTAAAGTTATTTGTTTTAAATAAAACCATTAACTTAATTCAATAAATCATATGTTAATGTTTGTAGAGTGTTGAAAACGTAGTTTCCACTTCCCATGCCAAATGAGACATCAATTATTAATTTTCCCATTAAATCATGAAACTAATTTTTCCCAATAAATTTAAACGAAAATTGTAGACAAACAATAACAAGGTTTATACACTTCAATTCACAGGTGATAAATATAAAGATGGTTTGGTTAGACAAGAAAAAGAAGTTGAAGTTTTCCTCCATAACAATATTTTTTTCAAAGTTACATCTTGTTAGTTAAAAGATTATTTATTGGATTCAAAGAATTTGGTCTTTATAAAAATCTTATACTTTGTGTTGATATGTATTTGTTTCTATGGATGTAATAAACATTTGATAGATGCGACAGTAAGTGTACTAAATTTTAGAAACCGGGAAACGACAATACTTAACGTACCATCCGAAAATAAATTTTCATTATTCCTCTTTAACGTATAATTTTTTTTTTATGGTACATAAACTGGAAATGTGTCTACCTTTGGCCATGGGTGAGAGCATGAGTAGATTAACACACGCGGCTCCATGTCCCTGACCGAAGACGGTGACATTGTGGGGATCCCCTCCGAATTCCACTATGTTGTCTTGTATCCAGTGCAGGGCTGCTACCTGGTCCATTAAGCCATAGTTTCCACGTGAAGAACGGTCAACAGCAGGTAGAAATCCTGAAAAACAAAACCGAATCAAATACTGCCTACATCAATCCATTTGATGGAGTGATCTTCGATACAATTGTAATATGAATTCATTTTTTCAGTCAAATATAAACATACACAATGTAAAAAATGTTAATAGTATGATTCTCTTGTCAGAGCAGTGCTTCTTTCTAAAATCTGTCAATACATTGGCTTGGTGACAAATGGTTGTGTGCTAATTTTGTGTTCCTGGTGTTTTTAGGGTTAGCTTTGCTGTTTTAGACACCAAATGCAGGATAATTTTTCTGTGAAAGACTCCAGTACGATTCTCCTTTTTTTTTTAAAGTTTAATACAGATGAAACATTTTTGTTGGGATGTTTTGGTGCAGTACATTTCTTGTGCTATTGTATTATCAACAATAGAATTAAACCAATTGAAAAACAAGTTAAATTCAGATGTTGTTACAGTAAAGCCATCAACTTTCATGTAGCGTAAAAGAAAATGTATAAAACCAAACCAAAAAAGCATTTGTAGTTAACTGGAGAGTTTATTAGATGAGTATGTTATTTAACAAATAAGTGATTTTGAGAAAACCAGCTTTCATCATAAGACTATGCTTTTTTCTTCACACAATCTCGTTTTTCTATTATAGTAGGGAAGAAAATGATTTTGTTATTTTAATGTGACTATAGATCAGCATTCGCCACTAACTTTTAGAAGTGGGCTGTATGACTTATGTTGGAGATTTTTGAGAGCCAGATACACACAAATATGTATCTTTAATTATTATCGATTTAATAATATATAGAATTTCTGAAAACTAGGGAAAATATTTTAATCTTAATAAAATTACTAATTATATTTAAATTATTATTTCCCCCCCCCCCCCTTCAAATAATTAAAAAAAAAAAAAAAAAAAAAAAAAAAAGATTTTATTATTAGTAAATCAAACTCAAAAAAAGAAGTGAATTTATTGCTTCAACATATTAATTGAACTTTTAATAAAAGTAGTTATACTGTACTTTCAGATTACCCAGTTTTAGTCAATACCGTTTGTAAGACGATGGCTGTCGAAATCGTTCAGTTTATTTTATGATAGAGTCGATGTCTTTCGAAGTATGTGTTGCAATAAATTTAATAAATTGTCCAAATGAGGTTCAATCATTCCTAAATTTATTCTTGATGAAAACCACCTTGTTGAAACTTCTTCAAATAGTTTCTTCGGGCACGAAGAGGAGAACTCTGCTATGCATAGTTAACACGTATTATTTCGGATAAATTACAATTATGAGTAAAAAAAAGGTCTACACTGTGAAATTTGATTTTTTAAAAAATTATCTTCTGTGATGCCGCAGAAAAATTTGTGCAGGGCCAAATCCGGCCAGCGGGCCGCGTAGTCGCTGACGCTGCTATAGATTGTCTTTTTTTAATGATCGGTTGGTTGTGTATAACATTTTGGCGCAAGAGTACCAGCAATACTAGAGCAATACTATGCCATGATATCGTAACAGCAATATACACAATAAGCATATTTTTGAATTCTGTCATATAAAGGCACATGAGCAGCTTATCAAGAGCCTCATTTGCTTTATCCAAGTTTCAGCATAACGAGGAAGAGTTAAGACATTAAGAGGAAGATTTAGCATCCACTATTATTCTATAAGCTAATATTATGTCAAAGCTCCTGCTCAATCCCACGATCTTCTAGCCATGACCATCGGCGAATTACGCACTATTTAATGTATCGATGCACTTCCTTTTTATTCGTAGATGACATCATTTATGATATTTACTTGACCGTGATTAGTTTATTGATGAAATACAAAAGAAAAGGAAGGGAAAAAAAATGACTGTATTGTCTAAGCCATATAGCTACAAAACAGTATATGTAAAATCAAAACTATTAAATGGTTGCTGTTTTTTTGTATTAATAACAATGAAAAATCAATTTTTATTACACATGCATGGTAGCTGAAGTTATAGGTTATAAAATTTCCAAAGTTAGATTTGTTTCAGCCATTACCAACTAAATATTTCGAACTCAGACGGATCTTGCATCACGTTTCTGCCTCGAAAATTTAACAGTCTTGAAAGGAGTATTAGGTTCATAACTTTCTTATCATGTGCATGAGCCGAATTCATCCAATCAAATCCATTTTCCCTCGTCGCTGGAAGCTTTTCTGCTGCATGTGGCGCCCTTAACGCGCCCTTCCACGAATAGAACAGAACAATGCCGCCTACCTTAACATATTTCCCCCTTTGAAAACAGCTTTATTAAAATAATTTGTAGAATAAATATACGTTCTACAATTAAAGAATATATCTTTCTCACACAAAGATCTAATTTTTTTCGAAATCTTCACACAACTTCCTCACACACTTAGATTTCCAATTATGACTTGTTTTTAATACTCTAGAAAATTATTTCGTAATTTTACAGTTCATAAAGTGGAACCTCTGTCTTTCTGCGCATTTCATTTTCAATGACATAAATCTTTTGGCGTCAATGTTAACTTTTACTCAAGTGTGAAAAATATTGTTTCTTTTCGAAAACTAAATTTATTAAAAGAAATCGCAAGTAAATCTTTTGAATAAACTTAAATATCTCCTCTAGTTCTAATTTGAGATAGAACTCAAATGGAATTTGGCGATTTTACTGTTTAAAAATAATTTGACAGGATGATTAATCACGCAACGAACACTGAGTTACTAAGTTTCAATGTTTTGTCTCCAAAACATCGAAGCAAAATCTTTTTAATACCCACTTTTGCGTTTTCAAAAGCACTTATACATAGATTGTTCATTAAAAGATCTCATTAATCATTTCCTAAAACACTCTCCCATTATCTTACATCCAAATTAAAAATAAAATTATGGATGTTTAATGGAAAATTGTAGTTATGTAATTGCTGTTTATTTCCGTTTCATACAATGTTGTTGAATTTAACTTAGCATAATACTTCATCTACGATATGCTCTTTGCATTTTTCTGAAATATAAAGTCAAAGAATGAAACTTCTTTTTCTTAGAAGAAAGCTTAGACAGTAGGGTGAAGATTTTTTTTTTTGAATTTCACAAATTTTCTATTCCGCTTTATCCTCACATTATCTTAAATTTTCTATTCTCGCAATAGTGCTCATTAACATAGTTAATTTCCAGAATATTTTAACCATGCAAAAAATTCGGATGTTAAAAATAAGGTTCATATTAAAAAATGTAAATTAAGTACGTAAAGCACTATGAAAAAAAAAAAAGTTTAGCTCTTCTTGTGCTGTTACAAAAGTTAGTCAAACAAAAAGAGGGAAATAACAGGATTTTAATTTCTGCTAGTCTAATTGAGTGTGTTACTTCAAGTTTTTAGGATACTAAGTTGTTATTTCTTTCATTTAGTTTTAATATTGGAAACGTTTTTAACTTTATAAGATTATTTAAATTCGTAGTTAGGCAAGTTCAATATATTTTGCATCCTATATTGCTACATTAATATCCCTCTAAAAGCCCGTGTTAAAATCTGATAACAAAGCAATACACTGTTAAAAATTTGGATTGGTTAAAAATTTGGCATCTCACAACAAATTGGTTCCCATTTAGCTGCAATCAACATTTGGTGCTTAGTTTCACGATTTAATGGTGTTACTTCGGACCGTTAAGCACCATTAAATTCTTGGTGCAAGGTGAAACAAAATTTTTAACAGTGTATTAATAAAAAAATAAAAAAAAACCCGCTAAATCGTTCTTTATTAAAAAGCACAGAAAATGAATTTTACTAATGTCCTTATTTCTAAACAACATTTTTATAAGCATCAAATTTTGGGTTGTTGTTAGTTTTTGAAAAAAGAAAAAAAAGAAAAAAAAAGAAAGAAAGACTATAGACAAGTGAGTTTGATAGTATCGTGTTAAAAATTGCATAAATACATGTAAGCGTACAGAAATATTATCTATCATGGGAAGTATTAAACAACATCAGAATGATATATTTCAAAGATTGGTGCATTTTTTTTTATTTTAATGGCTTGACAAAATGTTAACGACAAAACAAAAACATTTAAAACTCAAACTATCAAATATACTATCATAACATCTCATTACAATTCCATTAGCTTTTAAAGCAACCCCGCTTTAAATAGCGTTGCATTTCAAAATTATTCAGAGATCGACTAGCAGGCAATAACTTTATCTTTATTCAGCAACCCCATCGGACATTAAATATGAAAGTATTTTTTTCTTTTTATAACTTAATAACACTCACACACATGACCACGATATAAAAACAAGTGCTGAAAGGAAGTACGATTTCGTTCTCAACAAAAGAAAAAAAAAAAAAAAAAAAAAACTAAAAAGACTTGGTAGTGGAACAATAAAATATTAACCACCCTTCCTTCTTTGTTGGTCACTAAAGGCAAAGAAATTTTTCTTAGTTTCTGTGATTTTTTTTTTCCTGTCTTCTGGGGGAGATTTTTTTTTTGTCTTGCAGGTAACGATTCGGAAATCGTAGCCAAAGAGCAAATAACGTTATCTTGTTAAAAGTGAATTCCTCTGAGGATTCTTACTTACAAATGATGTAATTAACTCCATGCTATGCCTTTTAAAAGTATTGAGGGGTGTGAGTGTAATTTTATTTATTTTATCTTTTAATGAGGCGTTAAGATGAATTCGGTGTCTTGGTTAGAACGATGCGTGAAAGTAACGTGCAATTAATTGATTTTTTTTGTGGTAATTTTAGGAAATAAAAGATGTGTAAGCACTTTATTGCAATACGTAGCTTTTTTTATTAATTATTATTTTTTACATCAATTAAGTTCTCATTTTTTATTTTTTTATTAGAAAACCCTGGTTGAATAGTTTCATTGTTTTCAATATGTGTGTCAGTTAGAAATGCATTTAAAAATGCATACCTCATGATATGTTTAATGTTTCGAAATTTCATTATAACTAGATTTGTTTTTACATTACCGATGTCATTTCAATTACAGACAATACGATGCACAGGGTGCAAAATAATGTCAGGAAACACTCAAATAACTTTCGATAGGAAAAAAGTCAAAGTTGTGGAATAAGAGTCTATTTCTAGTAAAAAGAGTGTGCTCCACCAATTTAAGGGTATGCAGTCGGAGTAATCCAAGTCAAATTTTCGACAATTTTACTTAAGTCCAGAAATGCAATATATGAGGGCTGAGCAGTTGAAAGAAAAGTGAACTATGCCATAAGATCAACAGTTCATCATCAGAGTGTAACACAATACAAGAAGTGCAATACAAAACTGGTAATTTGTTAGGAGTATAACCCTTTGTTTTCCAAAATGCATATGAATCTACTTGTACCATTCGGGCTTTAACCTCTCATATATAAAAGAGTGATTTCAAAGTCCCAATGATTTTTTTAATAAAAAAGAAAGAATGAACTATAAACCATACTTAATTTTGCATACAATTATGTTTTATATGAAGAAGTAACTTATTCGGAAGATATGCTTTCAAGTATTTTTGAAAGCGAAATTCTTAAGGAATGTAATTTAATGCTGAAATGGCGTGTATTAACAATATTCTTATTTTGAAGCCCAGAAAACGTAATGCATAGTATTTAGGAGCTTAATATTTGAGTTTCGTTCTACTCTCGTCTCTCTTGGAAAAAAACACTCAACTCTTTTAATGCTAAGTGAAGGAAAGTGTAGAAAAGAGACAAACATCTACTTAACCCTCTTTTGCTTTATGAAAAAGTATTTCTGAGTGCCATCTTGTCATTTGATTAAGACAACGGAATGTACAAATTTGATTTCGATTTCCGATAACAAGTCGTTTAAATCTCTATGGAATACTTAAAAGCGTTTGTAAGTTTTCAGTGTTTTAATTTCGATTCGGAAACAAACATTCAAATAAATCTCTTAAAAAGAATGGGAAATTAAAACAAACAAAAACGCAAACTGTGGTCTTAAAAAAGTTGCCTACCAAATTGTTAGTTTCAAAAAGTTAGTGAAATTAGAAGTTGACACCGTCTAACTACATCTCCCCCATATTCAACGAAATGATTGTTTTTCTCTTAAATTTTTCTTGGATACGTGCTGCCTTAAATTGCATCTATGCATCAAAATGTTCTCATTCATAGTTTTGACATTTCGGTAACGGTAATGTCTTAGTATACCATTAGTTAAAAGGATAAAGCCCAGCTATTTAAAAATAATATAATTTCTTTGTATACCGCAATTTCTAAACGTTAAATAGCATAGAAAAATTGTCCGGATGTAATTTGGCGACTCAAGTTAATGAAATTAGAAATTGACACCATCTAACTACATCTCCTTGATATTCATCGAAATTATCGTTTTTCTCTTAAATTTTTCTTGGATACGTGCTACCTTGAATTGTATCTATGCATCAAAATGTTCTCGTTTATAATTTTGACATTTCGGTAACGGTAGTACCAGAAATGTCTTAGTATACCATTAGTTCAAAGGATAAAGCCCAGCTATTTAAAAATAATATAATTTCTTTGTATACGCAATTTCTAAACGTTAAATATCATAGAAAAATTGTCCAGATTTAATTTGGCGACGCAAGTTAATGAAATTAGAAATTTACACCGTCTAACTAACAGATGTAATTTGGCGACGCCCATTTATGATTTGGGCTAATAACTTATTATTGGGAATTTTTTTTACTTCTTTGGTGGTTATTGTTTGGATATATATACTTCTGGAAACACAGAGGAAAGTCCCAACAAAATCATCCTTACAAAATCCAATCTAAAATTCAGACAGTAATATAAGCCGACACGAACATGTGAATTTCTTTCAAATGAGATTTTAGTTCTTTCGTCAGGTGATGGATTGAAAACTTGACCATTCGATAAGTTTATTGCAAAAAAGTATAACGCATATCCTCTGACAGCTTGTACCAGACTTAGGTAGGTAGATTGGAATGTGAGATGGTTATACCGAGAGAGAATCCTGAGAAATAAATCATAGATGTTTTCTATTTCCGGAAACTTTTTGTTTTATTGTGAAATCTGTGGATGAATTAGTAGTTTGATACAGTTCCTGGAGATATTGAGTTTCTAGACTTCTTTTTACTTTAGACTGATGTTTTGCTTTTTCCTGAGTAGTTTTTACTTGGTAAGAAAAATTTTCTTGGAAAATGTTCAGCAATTTTATTCTCTTAATTTTGAAGAAATATGGAGGGTTAGAAAAAAACATCTTTTGCCATCTATATTATTTGAGAATATTTCATACTTTTGTTTGAAACTCAGTTGAACTCATATATTGCCAAAATTGTAACATTTTACAATATAATGTTTAAGTATTCTGAGAAAACTTGTCTAGATAGCATTTGTATCCATCTGCACGTAACTTGTGATACTTTCTTCAACTGAACAAAAAGACAATAAAACTCTTGAACATTTATTTTATAAGGTAAGTTGGGGTAATATGCCTTGGGGGGGGGGGGAATATGCTGCATTAGCTCTATCTCAAAAAAACATCTACCAGGTGTCAGTACCATCTATAGGTTTTGGTGCTTATTTGGAAAACAAACACCTCTCAAATGAAACTGCGTCAGAAAGTATTTCTGCTAAAGGATTGAAGTATGTAATGAAATTTTTATTCCAAATTTATTTCAGGGTCTTAAGGATATTGTCATAAGAAAGATACCATACGTTTTTGCAGGTCAATTATTTTTTGGCATGAAGCCTTATCTTCCACTCGTGTCGCCTTTGTAGAGGCCATCATATTGACATTCAACCATCAGACCAATCTTTTAAAATAAATTCCTCTATGGAGTAATAAGGGGTAACGTTTCTGCGAAATGTTTTTGAAAGCACATGGTGAATAGTTTAAGATATTACATTTACGTTTATCAAAGTTTTTTGAGTCATTAGTATGATAATAGCAGTACTTTTTATTTTTATTTTGTTTGATTAAAATGTTTGAAATGAAAAGCAGTATAAATATTACATGTGATCGTATCTCCCCAATGCTGAAGGAATAAGGCATTTTTAAGTTATTTTTTCCTTCTCATTTATTGAATATTTGTGATCATGTTATAATAAAATGTCTTTCAGGAGGTATTCACACCATTCTATATTAAAAAATATACTGATCTGCTCCTTTATAGCAGTATAAAATATGCACAATTAATGTGTCAAAAAATAAATAGGCATATTCCCTCAAATTATCTTATGTCTTTTCATAGTAGGTAAATCTTTCAGTGGTATCGTTCACTTGAAACTATTTTGATTGAAGCATTTAAAATGTATTGGGAGAAGTTTTCCTGTACACTCCTTACAGAAATCTGTCTCCACCCCAAATATATAAGGTAATCTTCTCATGTTTATTGAGGTAAGTTTAAAGACTATTTTAGCATATATACTGCTTATATGCAACATTCTGTGCTTGAAGACAAATTCAATAGAAATGCACAATATAATTTCATTTACTGATGAAAACTTTTGACTGGAGCTTGATTAATTTTATTTTGGACCCGGCATTCACCGTGTGAACTTTACGTAGTTTGACGATCGGATGCATTTTTTTGTATACTTTTGGTACAACAGGTTGAACATAAAAGTATAAAACAATACTATTGTGTGTAAATATAATAATGTGGTTAATATACTAGTGTGTTCAATACTAGTGTGATTAGAATATTTATGTTTAAATAATTGGTGTGGTTAGTATACTTGTATATTAAATACTAGTTTCTTTAGTATACTAGTGTGTTAAATAATAGTGAGCGTAGTTTACTAGTGCGTTAAATACTAAATTTCAGTGAACATTCCTGAAAATTTTCAGTGAAGTTGATCGAAACACGTTTCGTGTTTTGGACTGCGATTGGAACATTTAATAATAATAAAAAAAAAAATAAAAAAATAAAAAAAATACGACTAGCGAATAAAAGTTTAATTTGTCTATCCATCAATATTCTAAATAACTCTAATTTAATTCACAAGTTAAAAAAGGGACAAGGCATATCCAAACCATATCATAATAGCTAACGTAGTTAGATGTATGAAGATACCGTACTCCTATAGTAGAGAGTTATAACAAAAATATAATTCAAAAATAAAGTCTTCACTGCGATGTATGTAGAATTTACGAAATGTTTTCTTACCTAGAACACCAAGCCTGAAGTTAATAGTGACCACAATGACGTTTCCGTAGCTGGACAACACTCGACCATCGTAGGGGTTCCCGCCGTTCCATTCGTAAGACTCCCCGTGAATGTACACCATCACTGGTAACCTTAAAGGTTGGCGGCCCACTGAAATTGAATTAAGTGGATGGTGAGTATATCTGTTACCAAGGGAAAATAATTTAAATCTTTAAAGGAAGAGTTTCATAGATTAAGATATTGAGTACAGAACTCGTAATATTTCAGATATTACATTGTATCGTACAGATCAGATATATACAAACTAACAGCAGCAGGAAGGAAACAACTCAACAGCAGGAGAAGAACAACTCAACTCTACTCCCGGTCACGTGACTTCCAGTGACGTCATATCCAATCACGTTCACTTCCGATGACGTCATCCTTCCTGTCCTATCCCGCATCCCATCCCCCCCGTGTTGGGGAGAGATCTGATTATGGAATAAAAAGAATTTATCTTTTTGTTGCTCGATGCTTAATTGAATTTAATTATTTTCGTACTTTTCTTAAATATCTTAAATCATGTCGATAACTTAGATCTCTAAATAGTTGCTTGGTATTTTATGCATAAAATCTGGTAAGGGTCAACATATTTCATAAAATTTGAGCTGTCACAGTGACTAAGGGAAAATCATACAAACAAAAGATACAAATAATTAAAAATTTCTTTAATGGTCCTTTGAGGACTATAATTATGAAGCAGAGGTTCTAAAATTTGTCGTTTTTTGTTTTGTTTTGACCATCGTTTATTAATTTTTGATAAAGTTTATACCATATCTAACAGTATTTAAGAGCCACATTTTAACCTGATGGCAACTAATTTCTGTTTTTCCCTTTGGGATCATTTCTGCTTTGTTTTAATAATGCGTGTATCAAAGCTTATGCTGATTAGGACAGAAACATGTAAAGTGTAATTAAAACCTTTCTGTCCAATAAATAACTTTTTAGGTCAATATAGGGTTATGCTATACCAATCTTATATATGATATAAAACGTATTTGAAAGTTATTTAAAAAAACATTTTTTAATTAAAAGTATTTTGCTAGAGAGGGATTTCTTTTAGTGTTAAACACTTTTTTCTTTTCAAGAAGGTACATGCACAATAGTTTAACCGAATATAAAGCAGCAATTGTAGTAAATATAATTATAAGTAATTAGCTAAAAATAATGAATTAATATGTATGTATATTTTAAATATGTATGTATATTTTAAATTTTAAATTACTAATTTCATTAAAAGAACACAGTCCTTAAATTTAAAATTAATCTCATTTCAATATGTATTGAATTAATGAATAAATCTTTTAATGGATGAGTTAATTTCAGTAAATATTTTAATCCCATGATAATTTCATACATTTCTTCATAGATCATTATTTATTTAATAGTTATATCAAAGCTATCGAGCACTAATAAATATTTTCACTCTTATTTGGATACAAAATTGAATAAACGAAAAACGAAATGCGTCTAAATAGAAACACATTCGCTCTTAATTGAATATTTTCTGTGTTTTTATTTTTTTTTAAAGTAAAAGCTTTTAGTAGCTATTAAACCTTTAGGGTAATGATTCATTTCAATGGTAGAGGAACAAAAGAATGTTTCAGTTTCTTTAGAAATTCGCAAAGGCGGTTTCAGTTCTAGCTATTTCATATATCCCGCTCTATTGTTAAGCTATTGTTACTGAAAACAAAATATATATTTAAATGATATGTTTACTGTAATATATTTGATTTTTAACAACTCTGATTTTAAAAGAGAATAACAGGTATTATAAAGAATGGTAATGTTTTTTTTTTTTTTTTTTTTTTTTTTTTTAATTTCATTTTTTTTTGAGGCGATCCATTGTATAAGGTTACCTTTTTGATTTTAATGAAGCAGTATTGGAATCATTTAGATTATAAGATATTAAAGCAATGGATGATTTATGGCTACTAAGGAACGTTTTAGTGTTTGGATCAAGTTAATAATTTTTGAGTGATTTAATGTGTATAAGCAATCCCCGATAAATGTTACTTAGTTATAAATATAAATATCCAATCGAGAATATTAAAAAAACAACAAAAAAAACCCCTCTGTGTTATGAATAAATGCTTTCCTCTAAGCTTTCGTTTAATAAATTCCATATGCCATCTAGTATTCGTGAAAATTGTCATTTTTAAAAATTAAGTTAATATTTATTATATATTGGAATTTTTATATTATGAAGGTTAAACTTCAAAATTGATTTAGTCAAAATGATGCTCTTTGTCTTGATTTATTGGCTAGAAGTAAACTACAGTTTCTTAAAAATAAATATATATTTTTGTCAATTGAGAGAATAAAAAGAAACAAATGACAAGAATAGAACTTACATTCTGTCAAATACACTTTTCCAACTCGGGTTTTTCCACAAAAAAATAGGATAAACCTGAAACTTACGATGTCGTAAAATCGTGACCACAATACTATTTCTGTTATTGGGTGTCTAAGTAAGTGCCATTTCGTAACGTTATACACGTCAATTTCTTTTAGTAGTTAGTCTTAGGCCATAGAAATAAACGAAATGATTCGACTGTAATTTCTTTCTGCCAATATAGACATGTTTGAAGAATAGAAAATTCAAAAGGCGTAGTAAACTTATGTTGCAGAATTTTTGGGAGATGAAATAAGTTGTTAAATGATTTCCTGCAGTTGCAATGAGTATTTCAATAAAGTATCAAGTGAAGCAGGTTTCATATTTCTTCAGAATTTGTTATTTAATATAACATGCAAAATTGATAAATAGAGTTTAGCTACATTTGATTTATGTAGTGTAATTAAGTAGCGTAATTACTTTATTTAACTCTAGGAGTGAATGAGTAGCACTATTATAACTTAGCTTAGGACTGGTGAATGGCTCTACGAAAATAAAGTAATATAAAATTTTTGATTTTTTAAACTTGAGAGTTGATAAAATTTTATTATAATACAATTGTTATAATTTTGTTTGATTATAAACAAAAACGGAGAAAAAGCCAGTATATATTAAACCAAATTTAGATATTTGAAAAACAAAATTGAATTATTTTATCAATGCATATGGAATAGAAGCAACTTTACTGTTGGACTTTAATATGTTTAAAAAAATAAACACAATAGTGAAATTTTTTAATATTTACTTCATTACTGTAACTTTTTTAAATCTCTAAAATAAGTCGTTTAACTATCTATGTTTCATACATTAAACTCTAAGGAAAGATATTTTGAAATTGCTGTTTATTGTAGTTCAATGATCATTTTTGTATTTATGATCTTTTTTGCTTTGAATCTATAACGTAAGTGTTATTTTTGTACAAATGAATTATTTTGCCCCCCCCCCCCCCACCAAAAAAAAAATTAAACACAATAAAATCCCGTTAACGCAAAGTCGACAAGGCCACCGAAAATTGTTCGCGTTAACCGAATTTCGTGTTAAAAGAATAAATTAAAGTTAAGTTTTAAATAAGGATAACTGCTTTTACTTCGTTTTAAACGGAATTTCATGTTACGCGATTTCGCGTTAACGGGCTTTAACTGTAGTATTATTTCTAATGTTGAGGTTTGAAATCATAGGAAAGAGTTAAAGGTAATTTAGAAAAACTAATTTGGATTCTTTTTTCAAATTTTAGTCATTGATAGTGCTTTTAAAATACCCTTCGTTCAACATCGTCAGTTTAGAGTAGAGCTAACTCCATTTCTCCATTTTTAGTCTCAAGTAACTTTTTTTAAGCGGGTAGATAGGACACATAGAATGATAAAAACTGCAGCTTAACTAATTTAATCACTGAATAAAACTTTTGGTAAATGAAAGATTCTCAAAAGCACCAAACTCCTATTGAGTTACCACTTTAGAAAGTTTTTAGCTTTTCTGGGAACTTTGACGAAATGGTGTTAATACCTTTTTAATTTAAAGCTGAGATATGGTGCATTTAAGAGCAAATGGTAATAAAATATTTCTTTAAGTGTGATTATAA
The DNA here is from genome assembly GCA_963978545.1 of Linyphia triangularis. NCBI lineage: Eukaryota > Metazoa > Arthropoda > Arachnida > Araneae > Linyphiidae > Linyphia > Linyphia triangularis. Next base: position 30,609,266 of record OZ021724.1, read on the forward strand.
TAGAGTTGCATTTGAAATTTATAGAAATTTACCACGTTTTAAAATAACCAAGTGAAAAGTAATATTCATGGAAACTTTTATAATTATGATACAGTGAAAAATGGTTGAAAAGTTCCCACAAAAATACTAATGGATAGTAAAAAAAAACTAATAATCTAACAGAAATATTTTATTTAATGAATAAGAAGTTCTGGAATGAGCAACGAATATTAATGAATGGTGGTTCGTATTTTGGAACTCAAACAAAATGTAACAAAGCATCAAATGCAGTAAGAGAAATGTAGAAAAAATATGATGATAACTAACAACATTTCTTCAAAATAGGATTTGATTAATTGGATAAACAAATTATTTCTTTTGAGCTTTCATTTGATGTATAGCCATTGTCTGTGATTGAATATGTATATGGTTTACCTTTGAAATAGAGAACTGTGAAGGTTTTATCATTTAATATTGAATCCCATTGAAATAAATATTAAAATTCGTTTCTATGCGTAGAAATTGTACTTTATCATTTTAGAAACAATTCATTTTCTATCCTATGTTTGGAAATATATCCATCAAGTTTTTTCAAAATGTATCATTTTTGCTAAGGTATGAATTTCTTTGAAAGTGAAATTTGATGGAAGACTTTAAAATATCATTGGAATGAAAATTTAAATCCATACAGTCATAAAATTGCATTTGTTCGGAGTGGCTCCCGTATTTGAATTCTGAAGGATTATATATTGGAATATGATAGCATATTTGGTTTATTATCCTTAGATATTTCAAATCAAACGAATATATTATTTTACAGAGAGTGACTTATTTTTGTGAGTAGCCCTTGATACAATTATAAAGATGTTATTTGAAATATTATCTTCAAAAGGTTTTAAGAATTTAAATATATTTTTCAGGGTTGATTAAAATTTTATAAAATGAAAGTGATAATTTATTTAAAGTATGTGAAACTGAATTAAGTGGCATAAGTAATCCTCTTTTCTAAACACAAACAGTATTTTTTACAAGTTTGTAATTATTCCCATAATATCGTTCCAATTCTCAGAATAAGTCTTTGATATAATTTTAAATGCTTTTTTAACCATTTCGCCTGAAAAAGTTGACAAATAATGGTGCATTATCAATTCCTATACACTTTTGAGAGCATTTAAGATTTTTTGAATAAAAAACATGTTCTACATGATTTCCTAACTCTTTTCAAATACACTTTACAAGACAGCACTACGGATGCATTGCGACGTCTACAGTTTAAAAAAAAAATAAAAAATTATAATAACAATAATGATAATAAAAAAAAAGTATAAAAGTTTTCCATTCAAAATTTTTTTCCAGTGGATAAAAATCTATGAAAAGATGAATAATACTTCAGAATATTGCAATTAGTACTATTCCTATTTAGTAGTTTTGTAAAAAAAAAAAAAAAAAAAAAAAAAATAGCATCAAATTTTAACCACAGGGTGCATATTCACATGTTTAGTTAAACATACATTGAACATTTAAACTAAACTCAATTATAAATGTTAAAAGCATGTTTTCTATTTAAATGTTTTTAAATATACAGGGTGATTATAATTATAAAGTTCAATCTCCAAAAAGCTGTAAAAAAGAAATACGCTTTGGAATGACCTGAAATTGACCTAACTATACAGAAAGAAAATGAAAATGACATGATATAAGAAGAAAAAAAAAATCAAAATATTGTGTACACTTATGCCCTACTATTCTCCCTTATTTGCTTAAATTCAAGTCTTTCTTATCATTGTTTCTATTGTACAAAGTTTTTAAAGTTTAACTTCAACTATAATCACAATTTTTTTTAGAACATTGTTAACCCTTACATATCTTTAGGAATAAAATTGTGGAGACGAATACACTTTAAAAACTAATAATCAATTTATTTAAATAATAGTTTTTTTTTTAAAATTTTTGTGGACTCATGCTTATAAAAATTAATTTGAATAAATCTTCTTAATCTTAACTGAATATTTGTAGATAATAGTTCTTTGTAAATTTTATAAAAATATTTTAGTCCAACAATAAAGCTTCAAAATGTAGCACGTTTAAAATTTTGAACACATTTATAATTTAAGACAATTATTTATACTTCTGCAAAATTGGTTAAAAGTGAAACAATACCATTCGTATTTTAAGTTGCATGTTATTTTCTTCAAATTTATTCCCTTACTACTTTCGCACAGTATACATCAAATGTAAATTCATGTTTTCTAGAAGTGAAATTTAATCAAGCAGAGTGCGTGTGTTTTTTATTTTGTTTTCAGAATATGTATTTTTATACCAAGCGCAGCTTTCATTTCTTAATTATGCTGAGTACTTTAATCAAGCAGGGAAATAGTAATGTAACACCCAGAGGTTTTTATCTTGCATATAATAAACATTCTTTTATGTATAAAGAGAGATACAAATTTTCTTGTTTCATGCAGTTATGAAATTAAGGAAATAAATAATTTTATTGAAAAATATATATACCTTACTATACCTTGAATTTAAGCATTCTCATTTTAGTCTTGGATAATAAAACAGTTGGATAACAAAATTAAACTGATAGAACAAGACTATAAATGCATAGAAATTATTTTATAGTTTTATCTCTCTGAAAAGTTTTTCATTGTTTGGAAGCATATATACCCATGTACTTATTCAGAGATAGGTAGAAATGTTATGTTCTATGTTACATGTTGTAATCTTTTAGACTATTAAGAGTACGATATTTCAAAAAAAAAAAAAAAAAAAAAAAAAATGATGATTTTGGCGATATACTTTTTCATACTTCTCATATTATCCTTTCTTGTAAGTCAGCGTTCGCCACTAATTTTTAGAGGCGGGCCGTATGACTTATGTTGGGCCGGATACTCTAATATATGTATCTTTAATTATTATCGATTTAACAATATATAGCATTTCTGAAAACTGGAAAAAAAAAATATTTTTTTATCTTAATAAAATTGCAATTGATATTTGATTCCTTTTTTTTTCTTCTTTCAAATAATTAAAAAAAATATATATTATTAGTAAATCAAAGCCTAAAAAATAAGTGAATCTTTTGTTTCAAAGTGACACTGTAACTTGACCTAACTTGTAATAAAAGTATTTAAAATATACTTCCAAATTAATCCGTTTCAGCCGATATCAATTGTGAGACGATGACTATTGAAATTGTTCTATTTATTTTATGATAGTCATGTCTTTGGGAATATTTGTTATAATCAATTTTAATAAATTGTTCAAATGAGATTCAGTTAAGTTATTCCTGTATTTATATTCTTGATAAAAATCACCTTACTGAAAGCTTCTTCATATAGTTTCTTCGGGCACTTAGTAGAGAACTCTGTTCTTCATAGTTAACACATATTATTTCCGATAAATTACAAATATGCAAGAAAAACTCCGCATCATGAAATTTGATTTTTTTTTAAATCTTATGTGGTGCCGGCGGGCTGCAGAAAAATATATCGCGGGCCGCTTAGTGGCTAACGCTGTTGTAAGTGAAACTGAGGAGAGAAGAAAAAACGATTCGTTGATGAGGTATACTCAATGAAACAGAGCTCTGTGCTAAAGGCATTTGTTTTTCAAATTTTTACGCCATTAAAGTATTTTTACAGGAAATTTGGAGGTGGGGATGTTTAGAATACCTTAAAAGGCATTACCACAGCGATTTTGAACAAAATCGTTAGAGCCGTTTTTTAGCAATTACTGAAAAACATGATTTTTTCAATGGCAACTACCCTATGCGCGTGCGCGATTTTGATGAAAACCCTAATGGTAGAGCCTTGGGCCATCACCAACCCGCACACCAAATTTGAAAAATTTGTTCGAATATAAATATATATATATATATTCGAATATAATATAATATTCGAATATAATATAATATTCGAATATAATATATCGATATAATATATCGAATTCGAATATAATATAATATTCGAATATAATATATCGATATAATATATCGAATTCGAATATAATATAATATTCGAATATAATATATCGAATTCGAATATAATATATATATATATATATATATATATATATATATATATATATATATATATATATATATATATATATATATATATATATATATATATATATATATATATATATATATATATATATATATATATATATATATATATATATATATATATATAGCGTTTAAGGTATCCATCGGAATTTGAAAAACTCGAATTAATTTTATAGGCTTCAACTAAGGTCACACGGTTTGGGTGATGCAAACGATCTCATCAGCAACATCTTCATTCTAAAAATCATTTTGTATAAAGTCGATAAAGTTACGAAACTTATAGTCGAATTAATCACACAGTCTAAAACCATCGACTTAACGCAACGAAATTCCAAAAACTAACTTCTACGATTAAGATTGAGATAAATAATGATATCCAACAAACGGCAGTTTTATACTCAGTAAATCCAATTACTGGGACTAAAATCAGCGTCTTAAGATAAACAATTCCAAATGGCGACACTTATTTCCCAAACGTGAAAACAAATATTAAAAGTTATATCCTTTGCCTCCCAGACTCCCAGCACGTCTCGGGCCTGTCTGTCTTGAAGCGTAACTGACAGCCACCGAACTCTTCAAACAGAATAGTTTTCTGTATGCTTTACTTTTAGAGGCAATTCCCAGTCATTAGCTTCCACAGCTCATTAACAAGCTTTTAAGTCATTGAACCCAATAGTTACGATCCGATTGTTTCGTGCAATTAATGCCCTTAACTGTAGGAATCTTTAATGGACTTTCTGCCATTGCCAATAAGATGTCTGGCTGTGGGCTCTGCCATTCATCAAAGGTCCGGTATTTCTTTGCTCTTATTCATAGCTGTTATCTTGAAGTGCTTAATGTGAAGATGGCTTTTAATTAATGTATTTTCTCCCCTCGTCTCTTTTGGAAACAGTTGTGAAAGTCTGTCCTTCAGGTTGATTGTTACGTTGCGTTAATTACTCTGGTGCGGAATGACGGAGTTTCTTAACTCTGTTGGGATTTATATCGCTTAAGAAGAAATGCGATTTAATAGATGAGTTGCGTGGTTGAGATAAATGACGATTCGATAAATGAGTTGGATATAATAAGCGAAAAGGAATTCGGGGAATTTGTGTTTGATGGAATTTCTTCAGTAGCTCTGTGATTGCGGAAATTTAGTTAAAAAACATATAATAGATAAACTGTTTTATCTCAAAGATTGTATTAGATCCTCAAAGTTAAGAAGGTTATAAAAGCTTCCTTTTCAATCTAAAATAATCAGATATAAAAACATTTTTGTTTATGATTCTTGATCATTTCTAGTTTCTTTTGATTTTTGAAGATATTTGTTTCCAATCTTATCGAAATTAAGTTTGCTTCTTTCCTCCGCGATATATTACTTTTCATGGACAGATATGGTTACGAGAAAGGTAACGCCAATAAATTGCTTAAACATAATTAAAAAACAAAGCTTGCATAGTTTTTGAAATATTTTTAAGAAAGTATAACTGTGCACATAATTAAAAAACTCATTTAGCTAAAAGGTTTTCTGGAGGTACATTTACTATTCAACCTTAAGTAATTGTTTTTTTTTTTAGAAACACAAATATCATTTGAGTTTCGTGAATTTTTCTTTCATGGCAATATTACATTATTATATGTTTTTTTTACCCTGCTGTGTTTATATTTTTTCATTTAATTTTTTTCAAAGTGCATAGTTGTAATTCAGAATGTTTAATTTTTTCATTTCTAGAGAAACAGTTTTTACTTTCAGTTTTAATTAAAAGAGTCATTTAAGGAAATGGGTTTAGGGTATTCTTATCTAGTGTATTTTAGAAATTGAACTGACGTCGGTAAAGCTTCCGAGTGTCCCAAAAATAGTTTGAATTTTTAAAATAGTAATCGCTTATATTAAGAAAATTGATAATTTACAACATTAAGTTTCGTATGGATTTTTTTTTACACAAAGAAGAATTTGAAGAATGCTTGTAAAATTAAAAATGGTTTGACTAAGTAAGGGAAGTTTAGTCGCAAAATAAATATTGATATCGCTTTTAGAAACAATTAAAATCTAATAAGTTATAAGTTACATAAATTAAGTGAATAGTAAAAGGAATCTTATGAATTACTAAATGTAAATTTTACTATCTTTTCATGGTACAATTCATTAAATTTAGAAATCTACCAATTCATTCAATAAAAATTACTTATTAGTTTGCTAACACCTCGGAAAATGTGTAAAAAACACAATTATCAGCATTATTAAATAATAAAATTAATAATAATAATAATAACATCATCATTATATTATTATTATTATTATTATTATTATTATTATTATTATTATTATTATTATTATTATTATTATTATTATTATTATTATTATTATTATTATTATTATTATTATTATTATTATTATTATTATTATTATTATTATTATTATTATTATTATTATTATTATTATTATTATTATTATTATTATTATTATTATTATTATTATTATTATCATTATTATTATTATTATTCACATTATTGTCATATTCATCATCATTTTTACTTCAAAGAGGTTTCTTTATGCTAAAAAAAAGGAATTTTAGAAAAAGATAAGAACCTTGTAGTTAAATTGCTCTAAGACAAACACGGTTAACTTATTAAATTAAATTAAAACGGCACAAACGAATTCATATCTCTATTCAATACATTTCTAAGTATAATATTCGCATTGTTTAGAATTAACGCTGTGTTATCACATAATCACGTGTATTAAATTCCTTTTAATGGAATATTACATGATCTTAATTAAAAATTTCTATTTAATAGCTGTCTTTGGCTTTAATGTCATTAAAATGTGTTCGGATAAAATTATGAAGGAATCCTTTTTTTCTTTGTTTGAAAAATATACTTTGTTAGTCCCTTTACAAAATACCTTTTACGATATCACACCCTGTAAACATATAATTTTGTTATGGAGCGTAATTAGTTGGGTTAATTGATGACTTTCTGTAAAAGATTTTTAAATAGAATAAAATGTCCTTAAATACATAAACAAATCCATAAATGTTGAAAATTATACAATTATGAGACATAAGAAAACAGTTTCGGATGAACAGACTCATTTGTTTGAATATCATTAGAATTATGTAGTTTCTATTGATTTTCAAACAAATGAGTCTGTTCATCCGAAACTGTTTTCTTATGTCTCATAATTGAAGAATTTTCTACATTTATGGATTTGTTTATGTATTTAAGAGCATTTTATTCTATTTAGTATTATATAATAAGATATTAGTAATATATAATTAGTTTAATTAATATTATATAATAAGAATAAATAGTGATATTTCATTTATTCTATGAAACAGAAACAAGTGTTTCACGTCTTAAGCATTTTAAAAAGTATTCTAAAACATAGAATTTTTTTTTATGATAATACTTTGTAATTTAATTGAAATAAACGTACTTTGGATATGAAGAAAAACTCTTTTTGATGACGAAATAATCTTGAAAGAAAAATTGGATTATTTGCTCATTAATTCAGTTAAGTGAATAAAATGAAATAAAAATATATAAATGGATTATAACTTGTGTAAAAAGTGTATAAGTTAGAATAAACTTTGGGAGGATTGTTCATTTGCTAATAAAATCCCTATATATATTCAGTGCTTATATAACGTACAGAAACTGTAAGTATGGGATTCTATAGTATAATTGGTGGTAGGAAAGTAGAAGAAGCAGGACAATTTTATATAACCTTAAGAGAAATAGGTCTATACATGAAAACATAGTCCGAGGATAATTACATAAAATATTAGGTATTTAGGTACTAAACATACTACTTTTTCGTCATAGCATAAATCTCGTCAAATGTTGATTTTTTTTCCTGTTGCCAAAATGATAAACAATTTGTGACTTATTGAATTCTTGCTCTTGACGTCATTCCCAATTGATCCTGTATTTTTGCATAGATTTTGTGTTACGAAATTATAATAACGTACAGTAAATATATATATATATATATATAGATATATATATTATAATTATTATATGTATAAATTAACGGTTTAAAAAATCATTGTAAGAAGAACGTAGGATCCAGAGGCTCTTAGGTAGAACACTATTGATGTGTTTCAACCTTTTTTTTTTTACTTTGGCTAATGAAAAAGAGGTTGAAACACATCAATAATGTTCTACCTAAGAGCCTCTGGATCCTACGTTCCTCTTACAATGATTTTTTAAACCGTTAATTACAATTCCTGAATTGAAAGCTTAAGCTCCCTCTAGGGACGTAGTTGAAGCTTAAAATATTAAGTATCTTTGTGATGAAGCCGATTCAATGCCATTAAAGAGAAAGTATATATGTTTCAGTTAATTTTTTCGAATGTTGGTATCGAATAATATAGTAGTGCTTTTTTGTTTTGTTTTATATATATATATTTTAGGTATTTAGTATTTTCCTAATTTAATCAACAAACTACTTTTAATTAATTGTTAAATATAAACTTTATTTTAATGATCATGTAGAGTAACGACACAGTGTAAGATTTTTAATACCTTTTTGAAATATTTTGTTTCTGGCTAAAGATAATGAGTATTCAAGGTAATTAGTATGTCATTGGATATAACTATTTTATCTAAAAAATCTGAACAAAAATTAAATTTTAATTTGTGGACTCCAAAAATTAAAATGGGAGAAGTAGTAAAATATAAATATGTGGGTTCGAATTTCCTACGTTGGTCATTACTTAAATTATAAAAAATAAAAAAAAGTAGATTTTGAAATTATAAAGTAAAGTAATATTTAACTCCATACAAAATTAATCTATTAAAATCTCCCCATGTAGCACAACGATATTAGATAATGTCGGAAACAGGGTTACTGGGAAAATTATCCAGTTCATGTCGAAACTCGATCATCATTCCAATATACACGATTTTTTAAAAAATAAACATGTCAAAACCATAACAAAACATAGTTTTACTCCGCATTCTCATTCACTCTGCATTAATATTTCAACACTTCTAGTATATTTTATCCAGCACTGGCCAAGATCCGTAGCAACGGCCACATCGGGTTTGGCCAGTATCGAACCGATGCGAGCGTATTTGTGCCACTGGGATCTCGATGCATTTAAATTAGCAATAAAAAAACTTTAAAATTATTGCCATATTAATTTCAACCACCAAAATGATAAAATTAGGTTTTTATTTCATTAGGCAGCTAATATGTGTCGGTCAATATGACAACAGGTTTCTCAACAGGGTAGATGAACCGTTTGAAAAGTTTCATGTACCACTTACGTAATTTCTTTTTTATAATGAACAATTTGAATAAAATAACGTACTTTTAAATGAAGAGTTATTATGAGGAACATTTTTAATTGAAAGAGAACTAACTGCCAATGGCAGGATTTGATCCCAAGACAACAATTTCCTTTCCAGACATATTAGCTAAGTGACTGACATAGTTTGAACTACTAGTTCGAGACACTTTGCCTTAAAAATCAATTTTTCATAGAAGTAAAAAAAATAATTTAAAGAATAAAAGGGTAATCCTCTAAAGCAGGAAAAAAAACCTACCCAAACTATTCGCTTTTAATGAGAACCAGATATTCCTTAGTATTCCCGAAGATGCAATTGATTTTACAGTCCGCTATCACTAGTCCCTTACCCAACCGATCCATAATTCATGTACTCGGAATGTCCTTAACAAGTTTTCCTTGTCAAACTTTTCCAAGTCTCACCGACACCGCAAATATTTGCCTTTGTACTCGATGCGTTAGCATCCCTGTTGTTCATTTACCTAGACATTCTTTCATTCCAAATTCGAACAAGCCATTCCAGCAAGATTTCGTTCCTTTTACCAATTTGTTGGTTTTGTGTTCGCGCTTTGGATGTCTGATAACAGTGCACATTCCTTTTAGGAAGGCGATGCTGACGTTGTTATCGAATTAGTTATTGGTCAAAGAACATATCGTCTTCAAAGAGTGGAATGTGTTCATGTATTAACATGTAATAGAAAATGGCATTAGTCTTAGAATTACGTTGGACCGTCTTGGCGCAGTTAATTAATGTTTTAAGTTGCATTTGCATGTAAATTAGAATTTTGGATGCAATGAATATTTGAGGGAAATATTTACTAAATTGCGAGAAGTTAAGTAAATGTATATTTAATTTACATGCTGATCATTAGAAAACTTCTAGCGTTTCGAACGTTGTGACTGTAAATCAATTGGATGCATATTTTGAGTCCACGTGTTATTTAAAACCATCTTTAGAAAGCAATAACTCTAATTTCCGAGTATGATTGCCTTAATCTGAGATGTAATATAAACTGAAAACTTTATCGAAATTTGTGCTCTCTATTTGTAGTACCTCAGTAACAAAATAAAAAAAAATTAACTTGAACATTTCATTATATATATGTCAGTAGGAATAATCAATATTGATTTTTAAAGTGTTCGACGACCAGTTTTTAAAAAAAAAAAAAAAAAAAAAATTAAACACCTTACTACTTTTTGATTCAGTTTGTTTTAATAGTGCAGGATATAAATAACAAGTAAAAATTGTTGTAATAGATACTTTAGTATAAACATATTTAAGACATTTCTACCTCTACATTGCTTAAAGAGTTTGGGTTTGTGAGAAACACAGTATATTTTGGAGTGTACTTATACTTTTGCAGGGATTCCTTCAAAAAGCATGTCAATTTTTCCGTATGCTTGGAATATATACGGAATACGGTGTAGATATGGAATTCTGTAAAGAAATATTAAAATATATTTTATCTTGTTTTTTAAAAACCGTTTCTGAACAAATCAATTTTTTTAAGAAGCGTATTATTAGTCAAGGTGGTTAGTTTTGAGGGTTTTTTTCTGTCAGTTAAGAAAAACGCAAGTTGTGGCGAGAAGGAGGAGTGAGTGGAGGGGAAGGAGAGGGGGGGGGGGGGGCTATGTGACGTTTTTCAAACTCGAAATTTTGGAATAAATTTAGGCATGTATTAAGCTAACAGCACAGATAGCGGCTCTCTATAGAGGAATTTCATCGCTACGAATATGACATTCAGTCTAAATAGGAATAATAAGTGGTAGTGTCTTTTTGTAATAACTATGCTAAATTCTAACTTGCAATTATCTATTGAATTTCTCAAAGTGTAAAATTTATTTATTTTAAGTGTAACTTTTTAAAAAGTTGTAGAGCTCTTTTATTTAGGGAGATCTAAAATATCTCTTTATTAAAATATTGCATTTCTTTCTAGATTGCATCTCATATACTATTTTTTCTATGATAGTTATTTTACTATTCCAACACCAGAAAAATCTAAATCATAATGTTAAAGATTGAATAGCAATAAATAATAGTTTTATCGTTTTATGCAGGATATATTTGTATTACGTCTGGGACTTTTGTGCCTAATATATGACTCTAAAATTGCATGCAAAAACATTTTATTAACAATTTTTCGAATTTATCGCGTAAAGTTTTAAGAAATTATAAGTAGTTAGGTAAAAAAAAAGTATCGTAATTAAAGAAAAATACACAAATTGCTAACGGTTTTAAAAAAGAAACAAAAAATAGATTCAATGTTTCATTTCAAGGTTATAGAATTTTCAAAAAATGGTTATAAAAAGTCAAAAAATGATTTTGTAACACATATTGCATTAGAACGTGCAGTATCAAATAAAAAAAAATAATTTTATTTTACCTAAATTATTCACGAATATCGTTAAGTATTTTATTTAACTTAATTAGGAAGAATTTATTATTTATTTTTGTAGAGCTAAATATAAAACGTGGTTTTAAACCTTCCGATTTTTTTAAAGGTTTGTGTAATAAACCTGAAGTGTCTGAGGCAAGAAATAGAAACTTTGATTTGCATAATATTCACTAGAAAAAATCTGCAATGAAACGAGTTATTCAAAGGAGTAAAGTGGTTCTTTATGTGACAGCATCATAAAAGTGAATTTATGGTACACCTAATTTATAGGTTAGCGTGAAATTAAAGATTTCTTGAAATGTTACTGGATCTGGAATTGAAAAGTACTTTTGTAAGGCACTTCAGACAGAAAAATAAATGAAATTAAAAAGTTCTGTGGAAATAAGAATTACCCTTTGAGGGTCCAAAATATTAGTAACAACCTGCTATATAATAATAGTACGTTATCAGCTGAAGAGCCGGGTATTACCCGATTCAAATTGGTTAAAATAATTGCAAGTTATTATCATTCCCTTTTCTACCAGCGATCACCGATTTCATTATTTTAATTAAAAAACACTGGAATGAAATGTGTGCCCAATAATCTGGATTACAAATGATACTTATAATAAAAAGGAATGGTTTAATTTGGTTCGGTGCATCTCAAGTCATTGCCATACCCCCCCCCCCCCTACAACACCTGTCTTTGATGTCACTACCTTCATTAAACATAGGAGTGAAATTGTGAAATATCGGAATAAAACTGTAGATTTCTAATTGTAATCATACCCTTTAAGGAGTGAAAAAATGGGGAGAGTTTTCGAAATTTTAAGTAGTCAGGTATCTTCCTTTGTTTCAAAGATCAAGTGGGTGAAATCTCCTCAAAATCATATTTAATTTAGCTTTCATTAAAAAACATACACACATACATTACATAAGGGCATTTTTCTTTATATATATGGATTAAAATATTTTTATATCGTTAACATGTAAAATGAGTTCCACAAATTGATGATCACAATAACCAACAACTACAGAACATCCATAAAACCGATAAAAGACCAAAAATTCTATTCGGTTCGATATCATATAATGAAATGGAAACTCGAAGTCTTTTTTTTTTTATGAAGCCTTGATGTGTTGTTTCGATACTATCGATTAAATAATGAGTTAGAGGGATAGAAGATAGTGTGGATTCCAAATAAAAATGAGTACATAGTTAGAAGCCATCGATCATCTTTATGGTTTCGGCGAAACATCGTCAATTACATGATTTTTTAAACACATTTCCGCTGATTCATCAAACAAAATTGATATTGCGAAGATTTTTTAAGATGAGGTTAAAATTTGTATCGTTCTCCGTAAAGTTCCGTGAAAGTGATGGTCCGAAAAGTGTTTTTTCACCCTTCTTCGTGATTCTGATTATCTCAAACTTTTGAACGACACACAAAAAATGAAAAAAGAAATAACAAATGGTGGAGGGGAGCGGGGGATGTCAGTAATTCCATAAAATTACAGAATTCAGATGTAAATATTTCTTACCTTTTAAACTAAATCGTTAATAACATTTAAATAAAAATTAACTATAGTAATTTATTGTTTCATACATGTTATTGATAGTTGATTGATATTAAAAGCTGTATGATGATGGTGTATTTAATTAATTTAAAAGAAAATTACTGTTGGGAAAAAACAATTTCGATTGACATTAGTTGTCACTTAAAGGAAATGTGACCAGATATTTCTATCTTGAGAACCTTCAACAGTAGTTAGTTTTCTTAATTAACGAAGTTATGAAGACATTTTTGTTTTGTTTAGAAGAATTTTTCCGTGTCTCTTAAATGGGAAAGCGGGACATTCGGTCAGTAGAACGGCGAGGTGAAAAGCGGGATTGCCCCGGCAAAATCGGAGCCCCTGGTCACATTACTTAAAGACTATACTTCTACACATATTTAATTTAATGCGTGTTCAATTTACATGCGTCTAAAATGCAGTAAAAAGGATAAATATACAGGAATTAAACTTTTTGCTACAATACGTTTGCTAATTAGAATTGTAAAGTAAGCAGTAAGAGTTGGGGATAATGAAAAGCGGTAATCTCGTCCATTTAGCGATATTTAGTGACCAAACTTTTGCCACAATGGTGACTTTGGCTCTGTAATTTTGATTGCAGATTTGTCCCCAAACGCTGAAGCCCTAACACTACCTTCTTAACACAGTCATGAATTTATTTGAATTTCATGACTTGTCTAATAGGATGCGGGTTTTTTAGTAAATCTATCGAGTTAATAAAGAAGCACTCTTGTTGAAAATGGGAAGAAGGATGAAACTAAGTAGAATTTTATCTATTGACTATTCTTCCAATTAATTGTCCTTTAATGAGTAGCGTATTTAAATTAGCTACGAAATTTATGATTTTGGCTGTACAATTTATTCTTGAACTTCCACTCGCAGATTTTTAAACTTCTTAATTCCAATTTAAAGTACAAACTTTGCGTTATCTTTAAAATTGATGTGTGTGTGTGTAGTTTTAGCTGGAAATGTTAGTATTAAATGGACAGAGAAAATAACTGATTGATAGACGAATATAGGCATTATATATTTTGTTCTGTATATGGTGAAATCTAAAATATGCGTTGATGCATTTTAGATATTCAACTGATTTGATTCTTTAATTAAAAAAAGTTCTTTTAGTTTCCTAATGATAAAGCATTACATCCGGAATACACACAAACAAATGAATATGAAAAAAATATATTTATTCAATATTTAGAAATCCCATTTTACTGCAAAAGAAATTTACTGAAAGTAATTAGGATTTTTTTTTAAAGTAAGGTTTATTTCACTACAATATGCATTCACAGTGATTTACTTAAAATTTTATGTAAACCATAGGACAAAACTATACGTATTTATACCCTATAAAAAAATTCTTACTTTAAAATAGTAGTGATTCCCCTCTAAAATACGTCAAAAATATTTCAACTAACTATATTTAGAATCCCGTGCAGACTTTTTTATTTCGTGGATATTGAGTGCATCGAAGTAATTCAAATTCTTTTACTTTTCTTGGAAAAGTACCAAACATGAGAAGTATGTAATGCAAGATAAAACTTGTGTAGATGTACTTCTATAATTGAGTATTAGATTTGCATTGAAAGCTCTGAAATATAAAGGAAGGGATCTTAAAAAACTTTATTTAGAGAATGAAAGTGCATATCATCTATAGTTTCTATCAACCTAACTTTGTACTATCTGAATGAAAACTCAACTCGCTTAGTAAAGATTCTGAATAGGCAGCCAAATAAAGCGTACATATTTTTTTTTTTTTTTTTTTATATATATATTTTTTTTTTATTATTATTATTTATTTATTTTTTAAATTTTATTTTTAGCAATGTAAATTATTTTCCTTAAGTACTTAGAAAGTAGTAGTAGCAATAATTTTTACTGTAAAGCTTGCGATACAACTTCTTGACCTCAAGGTTATATATTTTACAAAAGTATATTGGTTTGGGGGAGGGCTTTCGGCATTAAGGGGACTTTGTACCCTTAAAACTATATCTTTAATTTAAGCCTTTAAGTTATAATTTTTACATATTTGGATGTATTACATGGAAATAATTAAATTTATTTAAAAAAAAATTCACATAGTGCTCAAAATTTTCAAAATTTAAAATTAAAAAAAAAAAAAAAATCTTAGAATTTCAAATTTAATCTTCTTTTTCATTTTTCAATATTTTTTTCTGATTTTTTTAATAAAATGTTCTTGGTAATATACTGTAAGCTTTTAGGCATCAGACTTTAAATAAGTAAAATAGTTTTGAGGTGAAATGATGAATATTATACCTATAGGTAAAAAATTGTAAGAAAAGGATATTGTTCAACATTTAATTTTGCAAAAAAAAAGTTTAAGTTTTATTCAAAAATCCATGCCTATTTTTGTCAAATAGATCTTTAGAATGATAAAAAAATAAATTCAGGTCATTTCATTTATATCTACTGGAGTTTTAGTATTCTTAGTGAGGTAGGAATTCCAAAAAACACGAAATGACAAAAATGCGTTTAATATATCGAAGGAGCTATTGCAGCGGTACTAAATTCTCCGTGAAAAGTATAATTTTTATGTAATTGCAGTTATTGGATTAGCTCAAAACACTCTAAGATAAGGAGAAGGTTTCAAAGATTATAAACACTCAAAAAATAGAAAATCGCTATTTTTTAAAAGTTTTTTTCTGAAAGCAAGGGGTACCAAGTCCTGTAAAGATATATTGATATTAAATAATGTTCTAAGAAATATAATGGAATAGATTAGTGAATGAATTATCTGTAATAATTTTAAAATGCTCGTCCCTAATTTGAGTAGTACAAATGCAATTTTATTGAACAATAGTAATTACCTAAATTTGAAAGAAAGATTTCACTAACTTTTTTTGTCTGTATGCAATTAAACAAAACTATATAGATTTGTAATTAGTTACTTTTTAAAGAGTAGACTTGTTCTTAACAAAAACATAAAATTAGCAACTTATTCTGGTCTATCTTCAAATTAGAAATTTTTATTGGTATTTTTTTTTAAAGAGGTTTAATTTAAAATATTATTACCTTGAAATGTTTTTTCATTGAAAATGAATTGCCTAATAAAGCTTGTAGTTAAAAACATTTTTATCAACGTTATAACTTGAAGATAATTAAACAGTCATTGGATTCTCTTTATTAGAAAATAATATTGAAAAGTCGTCTTAGTCCATGCAACTAAATCACACTCCTGTAGGAATAAAAACTAATTTTCGAAACATGTGTTATTAGAAATTAAGAAATATTAACAAGGTAAGTAATTTGGAAGTAAATTTCATTTTCTTAAGCTATGTAAATTCCTTCGAACTTTTACATTTTTAATCCTTTTACATCCTAGACTATTTAGATGCATGTTAGGTTTACACAAATTTTAGATGTATATTTTTAAATATTATTAAGAAAGATTTTTAATACGAAAAGGAATAAAATATATATAAAAAACGAATATATTAAAATTGCATATGGTATAATTTGATATCACTGGACCAGAAAGTATGAAATATAAGAACAAACAAAAAAATATAACAAGAATTTTTTTTTTTTAATAATGTATTATTACTTTTTCAGTGGTGAAATGGTTAGGTTAAAATCAACCTCTACCTAATTTTAACATTCCACAGTTTCATAGAAACTTTTTAGATGTTGTTCTTTCAATTTGCAACTTGACAATCCCTAAATATATTTATATCATTTTAAATGTTCATTCAAGAAGAAAATTCAAAGGCCCAAAGAAATTTACCTTTAAATTAAAGGCTTAAACCTATCCATCCGTCCCTTTCAACAATAGGATAGAGTTGCTTAAACTAAGCAGCTTACAAGAAGAGAAATAATAAAGACGCTAGGCTGATCAGGGTGGTATACATTCACATTCCTTAAGCAAAATTTCTGCAAATTGAAATCCTTAGAGCACCCGACTTTACTCTGCGGAGTAATTATTTTTCCCAATTGAAATACACAATGCAATATTGTTTTTTAAAGAGTTTCTGTGTACTAATCCTCGTGGAAAAGAGCGAGGGTGTAATTATAGATTCCAAACCGACTCGAAAAGATTTTTCTGCTCTGTGGTTCTGAAAATAATGAGGACTGTTCTCATCTCTCTACAGAAAAATCCGATTTTTTCCCCTGCAAATTTGTAAGTAAATGACGTTTTCCAAAGTTTAGGAGTAAGAAGAAAACCATTCGTTCTGGGTATGAGAATGTGCGTTTGTTAAAGGCTGGCGCTTAACAATGCTTATTGGTTTCTTAATTATATTGTATGTTCGATGTATTGGAAATGTAAACTTTTTACTCGAACCCTTTTATCTCCCAGGCTATATGCGGGAAAGTTAGTTTAACAATAAATCTTTTACAAAGAAAACATAAGAAAACGTCTCAAGTGATATAAATAGATACTTTTTTCTCGATGTAGTCAACAAAATGTATTTGAAGTTTAAAAAAAAAAAATGAAATGCACACATTTTATTAAAAGTTGGAAGTATGGATGATGTTTTGAATCACTTGGTCCCAAAAGGGTTGTGTTTCATGAAAGATATCTTAATTGTATTTGTTTTAGAGGTCGGAAGTATTGATCGAAATAAATATCGATACTATATCGTTGCATAGAAAAAAATATCAATAAAATAGCGATATATCAACACATGATTTTTTTTTTAATTTGATTTTCAATTTTGCCAGAAACAAAGTTTTTCGGGGAAAATTTTAGATAATTTTCAATAGCTTTTAAGTGTATGGCAAAATATTGAATATTGGTGCTATTTTAACTCTCTCACCCAAGTTCAAACTTTAGTTTTGAAGTTTTTGAAAAGAGAATAAAGGAAATCAAAAAAATACATGGAACTACAAAACGATAATCAAAAAATTAAAAATGTTTGAAAATATCGATATATCGGTGATTTTTATCGATATTTTTAATGTCGATATATTTTTAGAAACATTGATAAAAATATCGACGTATCGACATATCGCCGACCTCTAATTTGTTTATCATTTAGTGTTTAAAAGATTATTTAAACAATCAAAGTAGGTCGGATAACTTTGAATTAACACTACTCACATGCTTAAAAATTTCTTTAATAATTATAAAAATTGCATTGGAAAGAACATTTGTTAGCAATGTCGAGGTTCTAATCCGCTATCTTTATTTGGAACCGTAATGTATTCTTTTCTTTATTATCTGGGAAAAGGAAATGCAACGTCCACCTTTGGGCTACGTCTGACTATATCTATATGTTGACCAATAAATAGACTTTACTTACTTCTACAATTTGCCAGAAAGGTCTATAGAATTACTATTGAAGCATTATTATGGCTGAAATTTCAAGTACTTTGGATTAGAACTTTTGGTTAAAGTTTTCATAAATTAACTAATATTTTAGATCCCATCAAACTGACTTATGAAAAGCATGTATTGTTGATAGTTTTATATTAATGAATTGAAAACGATCTTCCATTTGCAATTTATGATATCATTTTGGAATGGGAACTGTTCTCAACAAGATATTTTATTTGAGACATCAAACATATCTGAGATATTCGTAGATTTTTTTTTTTTTTGAGGATTCTTATTTCAGACGGACAGACAAACTGATATAGCCTTTGAATAAGCATATCACAAGATTTTAATGCATAAGATGAAATAGTAGATTTAATTTTGTTGACCTGAATGACTATATTTAATTTGTGAAGGGATAGATTTATAAGAAAAGTTGGTAAAAATAGGAATTCGGAAACATGTGTAGAAATGCTTTTCTGTGTTTGTATTTCTATGCAGAGTCCCTAAAGGGTTCTTGAAATAAATCTTGAAATAATTAACATGTATTGGAGTTATATTACTAAAAATAATGAGACAACAAAGAGTTAAATCCAACTATAGCAAAAATTCAGATTTGAACATTTTGTCTCTCTCTTTTTATTCGTATATAACCATTTAGATACAATAACTTTGACGCATTTGTTTTTCTATTTCTACGGCACAGTACAATCTTCTAGGCTACGATAGTTTATTTTCTATTGAAACAATTGGTAAAAATGTGCATGTTATTGTGAAACTCGACTTCTTGCTGCTTCGTAAAATTCTGCAAATGAATTAGATTTAAAGTGAAATCATGCAGAAGAATTTAGGCACAAGGAAAACCTTTTACCATTATTTTGAAGAGTCGATGCAGATATTTTCAATCGTTTGATGTTCGCAAGCTTGTCTTTCATTTTCCATGAATAAACGGTTCGCTTACAACTGACAATTCCGTGCCCTTAAGGTGTTATTTTATCTCGCTTAGACTCGCGATTAACGTTCGAAATTTGTAAAAAGGTGCATTAATGCTCCATTTGATGTTTCTTTAAACACGTATGATTTCTTGGATTTTATAAATATTTCTGCTTTTCAAAGCCTTATTTTTGTTTTGATCTAGCGAATTTTTTTCAGAATTATTTTATTCTTTAAGAGGTTTCATATTTTAGAGATAAATATCGCAAATTTATAGATTTAAGCATTGTTCTAGAAAAGAAAATGGTTTCGCATTGAAGGGAGGTATTGCAATGTTAATAGATGTAATCGTATCAATTAAAATGAAAGGGAACTTTGATAACAGAAATCTATTTTATTTCCTTAATTTTAATTATACTAAGTAGTTTGGAAGTAGAAAAGTCAGAGAAGTAAATCGTAAACGAAGTAATTTGTTATTAAATAAAATTTCATTATAAATCATTAAAATTCAAGTACATTAATAACAGCAGTTTTTTGTTTAAATTTAAACTATTTATGATTACGTTTTTCAATTTAAATGATATAATAACCAATTTTTATAGAAAATATATTTTTCTGTTTTACCAAGTTCATATACAATTTTTGATGCTGCCTAATATTCAGTTTTAAATGTACATAGGTTATGGTCACCATATTATTTTAATACACTTTAATGACAGAAGGTATGAGTTTGTATAATAGTAACAGAATTTAAAAAAAATTAAGGCAATTCCCTGTTATACGCACGGGACATTTTGGCTATTTTTTCTATTCGTAAACAGATTTTTATTTTAAAATTATGAGGAATCTAGTACTTTTACATGATATTAGTTTGTTGCAAAGTTACATAGAAAAATAATTATTATAACTTGGTCAAATATGCAACTTATAACATCAACGCACGGGACACGTCCATGGCAAATGCAAAATGTCCCGTGCTTCATCCAGAAAATTGCCCAATATATATGTCTTATCCCCATTGATGTAGAGGGCGCTGCTAATGTAATACCCTAGCGGCGACTTCGTCGCTTGAGAGAGAGTATGATTGAAGGAGTGAGGGTGAAAGGACGTGGAAGTAGCCTCTCCTAGTTTATGTTTAAGAACCTATTTCTATCTTATGCACGAATAAACCTGCTGTCCATTTAATTGGCCTCTTCACTTTTACCCCTTCATCATACAACATGGGGGGCTTGCCGTGCTTTTTACCCGCGAGAATACGATAAAAAAATATTTAAAAACTGCACTTCCACGCATCCAGAGGTCAAACCAAAATCCTCTTCACGAAACAAAAACTATACTTTCACGCATACAGAGGTCAAACCAAAATCCTCTTCACGAAATAAAAACTGCACTTCTACGCATCCAGAGGTCAAACCAAAATCCTCTTCACGAATTACCGCAGCAGTCAGCGACCATCAGTAGAATCTACAAATAAAAGGAAAACTCATCAACCAGCGTCGTCATTATACAACTGCATAACACTCGCTTCGCCGAACAAGTCCCACTTCAGCCGTCAAGCAGAAGTTCAACGAAGCTAGCATCGTTATTCCACATAGCCAGCAAGAATACAGAATCCTGAGCCAACTCGAACCTGCAACCACAACACTGTCGCTTCGCCGAACAAGTCCCACTTCAGCCGTCAAGCAGAAGTTCAACGAAGTCAGCAAAGTTATTCCACATCGACCAACTACTACGAACCAGAAACCAGAAGCAACGAGTACTCTTCGAAAGAGCAACAACATAAAACGGATACAACTCCAAAAGCGAAGTAAAATCAGGAAACGCAGGTAGGATCCATCTTATTATTAATTATGTTTAAAAATATCAGAAAACAAGATCTCGCATTTGTCGCCGCTGAATTAGATATCGTTGTACCGGATGGTACCACAATTCTAAAATTAAAAAACTTAATTGAAAAAAGTGAAATTTTCGTTAAAGATCCAGATTTCGTTAAAGATTTAATAACAACAGTTGTAGAGGATAGAAAAGCCCAAGAGGCTGATAGAAAAACCCAAGAGGCTAATGAAAAGCAAAAAGAAATCGAAAAAATTAAGCTTGAAAAACAAAAAGAAATCGAAGAAGTTAAACTTTCACAGTTAGAAGCTAAAATAAAACTAGCTCATCTAAAGAACAAAATCCAAACTGCAGAACCCTCTGATATTATTTGTGCTAACTCAACACCAACCAATGTAAACGAAAGCATAAAAACACGAGACCCACTTCCGATTGAAAACCAATTCGAAATCCGCACGGAAAAAAAATGCTATGTTGCTTTAAAAAAGGAGGAATATATCACTTTTCCTGCTGAAAGAAATAGCATTTTAAATACTTCGCAAATCCTTCCGATTCCTGAAACGCAAAATGACACGTGTCAAGGTCATACAAAAACTAACTCAACAGGAAAATATAGGTTCTTTATTGATGGAGGCGGGGCTTAATGTCCCCGTGAGAAAAGACGAACGATCATTGGAAGATCCCGATGAAGTTTGTGTTGTAACAGAAGACTTAGAAAAAGGCCAACCAGCAGAAGCACATGGTCCAGAATGTAAACAAATTGAAACACGTGGAGCATGTAAACAAACAGAAGACAATATTTTTCTGTTTACGATTGGGGATAGCGTGAGTTTAAACGAAGCGGATTTCTTACACATTAACGACGATAATTTACGGAATACTTTTATGAATATGGTTAAGATTTACAAACCAAAGAAAATGGAAAGTACAAATTTTCAAATGAAGCTTTTCCTACGAGTTGAAACGCCAATCTTCAAGCGAAAATACATCGACGGAATAATTTCCGAAACTACTTATGACTTATGCAACTCACCGTCTGCTATTCAAAGATTTACGCATATTGTTTTTCGTGAACTTTTAGTAGCTAAAATATTAATCTTTATGATGAAGTGCTGGGAAGATACTTAAGTTTCTTCAATTTTCTTCTACAAGAACTTTTTACAGAGGAGACCTTTTTTTTTCTTCTTTTTATGAACTTTTGAATGAAGAGACTTTTTTTTCTTTTTATGAACTTTTGAAAGAAGAGACTTTTTTTTCTATTATACAAACTTTTTAAAGAAGATACTTTTTTTTTCTTTTTATGAACTTTTGAAAGAAGATACTTTTTTTTCTCTCATACAAACTTTTTAAAGAGAGACTTTTTTTCCTTTCTACAAACTTTTCAACTTTTTATGGCGCAAGAACTTTTTGAACAGACTTTAAATTTTTAAGAACTACACTTTGTGATCTTCAAGACATTAATGTTGTTTAAATTTTATTATTGTGCTGTATTTTTCAATATCTTTATTTACAGGTTTAGTATATATCAATGAGTCGGTGGTCCTCCTCAATCAGGATGGCGGAGTGTCTTATCCCCATTGATGTAGAGGGCGCTGCTAATGTAATACCCTAGCGGCGACTTCGTCGCCAGAGAGAGAGTATGATTGAAGGAGTGAGGGTGAAAGGACGTGGAAGTAGCCTCTCCTAGTTTAGGTTTAACCCTCTGAGCGTCAAGGGAATGGGCGAAATTATACAGTTGTTTTCCCTGCAATAATTTTTAAATTTTATTTCTGATCCAAATATATAATTTTCTTACATTATTTTTTATTTATTTTGTTTTAAGTAGGTTTTAAACTATCATCCTAATAAAAAGATTTTAAAAATATTTTATTTTACATTTTATTTATAAATTTAAAAAGGTTGTGTATTGCTGGAAAAACTGGGAATCAAATGACGGATATATACGCCCGTGACCCTCAGAAGGTTAAGAACCTATTTCTATCTTATGCACGAATAAACCTGCTGTCCATTTAATTGGTCTCTTCACTTTTACCCCTTCATCATACAACATATATTCCAACTCAAGAAAATTATTGCTTTCGGCAATAGGTGAAATTGTACCATAAAATCTAATTGATTAGTGCAGCCAGCATAATTAACATTGACCAGCTCCTCACAAATACTTACAGAGCTATCTTTTGATAAATAAATAAACTTATTTGTTCTTTAGGGTTTTACCTTGCAACCTTGTTATATCTTCAGTATTAGAACTTTAGGGATTTATAGTCGAATGATCTAGCTCTGTTGGATCTATTTTATTTTGATATATATTCTGTATCTTTTTTCATTGGCATTTCAAATCATCTTGATAAAAAATAACAATTTGACAATAACGAACATCTGGCTTTACTTGAATTCCTTCACTTTGAATACTTCCTTCAAAATGCATATTGATAAATGAAATTTACATCCGGTTGTCCCTCTTCCGTCAATTTCCATGATGGGTGTAGAGAAATTAGATTTCGTACGATTTGCGAATATGACAATTTTTCGTTTATATTTAAGTGACAATGCGAGCGAAGCAATATACTTCATGGGAGAAAAAACCATTCATAAAAGTTTTCACAGCCAATTTCCTCGAAAGAATTCATTCGTGAATTTTCGAAGGATATGAAGGCTCAAAAGCAAATGTTTAGTTAAAGAACGCGGGATTTCTGCTCCAGATGCGGAAATAAGTAAATCCATTCAGTTCAGTGTAATAATCCTAAAAGAAAAGATGTTTTTTTTTTTTTTTTTTTTTTTTTTTTTTTTTTAAGTCAGGCTTGATTGAGTGCTTTTTTAATATTACTAATGCTTGAAGTCAAACTATGGAAGAGGAGAGTAATCTTCGGAGTGAGGATAAAGAAATGATTTTATTTTTAACTGCACTTAAATTTAAAGTTCAACTTTTAAAATTAGTACTTTATTTTTAAGTCCTTATTTTAATTGTACACCTTTAATTTTTTTATTATTGGAGAAGAAATAATAGGATGTTTTATAACTGCAGTTTCATAAATGAAGTAATGTTTTCGTAAAAAATACTCAACTATACCCTGTGATCGTTCTAATACATTTAATATTTCCAGTATATTCTCCATTATGGTTTTACACTCCAATTTTTTAAATGGGAAATTTTAACTTTTAAAAAGCTTTTGATGTACTTTTTAACAAAAAGTGAATAGAGCATCTAAAGAAATGTTGTGTGATGCCTTTTATTAGGAGTTCCACTAGGTAAAAATGGGTTGGTTGGTTGTATTCAGATTATCTGGCGCCGTCAGCAACACGAGGGCTATAATGCGCCGAAACATTCGTCATTAGACAAGCCAACATACATTTACAAACACCCATGCCTAACACGGGACTCGAACCCGCAACCTCGCGGTCTAGAGGCTAGCACGCTAACCACTATACCGTTTTGTCGGCAGGTAAAAATGGGAATGAAAGTAGAAATTGTAAAAAAATAAATAAAATGGTATTGATATTAATTAATAAACTAATGAATCCGTGCGTAGACAGAAAAATTAAGATTGGACTGTATAGACGAAATTTCTTATTGGAAGTTCATCCTAGTTCTATTTTATTGCTGAGATATATATTGGAAGTTGATTTGTAAAGCAGAACTCGGCACGGCTAGGGTCTGGTCGTTCTGGGGGGAAATCCAATCATGTGCATTGTTTTCAATTGAACTTTTTTTTTTTAACATTTAAGTTCATTTATCAGGAAATAACGAAGGATGTTGACACAAAAATCCTACTTCTTAAAAATAGTTCGTTGTGGTTTAAAGTACGACGAGCAAAAAGTGGATCATTGCCGAGTTGATTTAATAATTCTTCATATAAAATACTATCATAGAGTCCCCTATCACACAGTAGCAAAATATCCTCTATATATGGTCTCTTTTTATATATTTCTAAAATATCCTATACATAGAGTTAATTTTCACAAAGTACCTCAATAAATCTTTTTAACTCCAATTCTCAAACAAATAACAAAATGTGCAATTGTAAATAAACTATTCGTCGGTAGTGGTGGTCATAAACCTTCAAATTGGTAAATCATTTGTCAATTTTGATTTTGTATCAAGGAAGAAATAATATAACGCATAAAAACAAAGTTTTTAATATAAATTCTTTTTATGCCTTTCCAGTTTTATATTCATTCACAGAGCACCGATTCTGTTGTCAGCGTGTGTTTGGTGTTTGCATGCAATTTTAAATATTAAAAACATCCTTAACAGCAAAATATGATGCGTTTGAAAATTTATTTATTAAAAATCAATGTGAATTTGGGCATTCACGTCCAAATATCTTTTATTTATTCTGATTAAAATAATTTTGTTAGCAGGAAGGAGTTTCAACAATGATCGGTTTAAATATTTTCACTTACAGAGTTACTACGAAAGGCAATGTTGAATTGACAGGATCATACTCCATAATAAATTTATGCATTTATGTCCAATTACGTTTCATTCATTTTGTTTAAAATAATTTTGGTAACAGGGAAGAGTTTTAACAATAATCGGAATAAATGAGATTTATTAGTATTAAAAAAAAAAAAAAAAAAAAAAAAAAAAAAAAAAAAAAAACGATTATAGAAACGTTTGTAAAAGCGACCGTGACAGCCCTCAAAACTTGATAGAATGCATTGTCATCGATATCGAATCTATCTTCCAAATTTCAAACAGATGAGTTAATAGCTTGTGGGTTAATTAAGCTTTCGCAGATTAAGACGACAGCCACACACAAGCAAAATCAAAATTGAAATTTGGATTTAAAAAGAATGGCCACAATAAAACACCATCCAGAAATAATATATGTACATAATATAGAACTATCAAATAATATTTTCAAAACATACAACTTATTTTAAAATCTTATGCATCAAAGAAATAAAATCGTAGTTTCAAACATCAAACCTCATCTTTAAGACTGAAAACTCACAGTATTCCACACATGACACGCATTGCTCTTTGCAAAACCTAATCACACGACACATTTCCAAATTCTCCAGAACAACTTCCCATAACACCTTCTCAACAAAACAACTTCCAAACACAACAAAATATGAAACGCAAGCGCCAGCGAATAAAACCCCGAATTAAACGAGAAAGAACGTGGTATAAATATGCATGCAATCGCCTTCCGCGTGGTAGAACCTCCTTAGAAAATCATGAATAATTTATCCTCATTCCGAAGAGAAAAGTTGCCTAGATTGCAAGATGGGCCACCATGTTTGATCAGTGACGTCACGTAGGTATAATATGACCCCTTCGAACCTCCCATGAAAGTTGCAGGGACGTCAAACATTGGAGAAGACATCATCAGAAATAGGATGCAGCCCTTTTCGGATGCGACGAAATCGGAAGAGCGGGGCATTGCCGAGAATCGTTTGGGAATAGTTAAGTGATGCCTGCGTTGAGATTGGAAAGAATTGTGACGTTCAGTGTATGGGGTTGCAGTATGGCTGTTCACTGGAAGAAACTTTTGTGAAGAGAAAATATTCGGTGTCTGTTAATCAGAATAAATCTTATTTCTTTTGTGTTCAGAACAGATGCTCTACGGATTTTAACCCATTATCAAACTGCTTTCAATTTAAGCCCGGTTCTATCTTTTAAAAAAATAATCGCCACTGTTTTGTTTCCGTACCGAATCCATAAAAATTTCTTTTTAATTTCCATAAAAATTTCAGTTAGCAGGAAGCATAACATTCGGAGTTACATTATTAAGATATCGAGCTATGTATCCAAGTAAAGTAGTATCCAGTAAAATGAGTGGATAGTTTAATTATAATAATTATAGTAAATAACTTTATTTATTTCTTGTTCTGGGTTTATATCAACATACTTAGTATCAATTAAAATTGCAGAGAAGGCGTAGATAGCTTTGATTCGAGATTATAAATAGAAAGGCTATCTGAAAGATTGAAGAAAAAAATATTGTAAAATATTTAATTCCTTGAAATTATGTGATATCCAAAATAAGACACAATAGCGTGCAATTACCTTTTTTTCCCCTCCCTCCCCCCCCCCCTTTTTTTTTTGTGAAGAAAATAAATTAATGTGTTTTGGATTCACATGAATGATCATATTTTGAATGTTGAGATGGTTGAAGAGAAGCATGATATAAAAATTACATGTTGTTATAAAATTATGGATTACATTTTTCTCACTATTTTTCGTCATTTTATTTATACACAATATCTTGATTTAGATCAAAGGTCTATAAAACTCGGTTTAAATTTATGTATTCATTTTGAATCATTGTATCAATTCACACCATTACTTAGTTTTAAGGATTAGTTTGGTAAATATAAGTAGCTGCACGTTCATAACAAAAAGTAAAATTGTTTTAGTTTTTTATACGTTTATTAATGTCTCTAGAAAAGAAATATGTCTCTAAGTTTAGGAAATGCCACAAGAAATATCAATGTTACCTCTAATGGAGATTATATTTCAATACACTAATAAACATAAATATTATTCAAGAAACAAGTTATAATAAATAATAATCTAAATAGCATAAATCAAAACAATTTTAAGTACTTGTCATTTTATAACCATAATAATTAAATGAAGATTCATGAGATTAAGTTTAATATTTTAGACTTAAGTCTTTTTCCCGTCACACTACACTTTTTATAAGTAAATATGTGGTTTGATTGTGGCAAAATAAATTTAATTCGCTATTATAATTAGCTGCAAAATTTCAAAATATAATTTACAGTTTTGTCCATCTTAGGGAGCTTGGAAGTAGTGTCACCAAATGTGGCTTTGGTAACCGATGGATTAAACATTTGCGGTGATAACATAATCAAATGAAGATTAATATCACATCAATGCTTATGAAATAATTCGCCTGAAATAATACCATAAAGTTCTGCTTTAATTCCAGTAATTAATTTTATTCAATTCAATGCACGATGTTCAAAGATGCTTAGAATTTCATAATCGCATTTAGGGTTTCTAATGTGTGTTATTCGATAACATGAATACAATCCGATTTAAATACACAAACTATGTATCTAAGTTCAAACAAAAACACATAACGGATATTTCTGTAATCTTATCAAAGCATATGATATAAAGACATGTACATTCAACTGCCGGTACTGGATACGATTTGTGATTTTCATATTATAAATAATATCATTGAAAATATTAAATGTTTGGTATTTCTCTCTCTCTCTCTCTCTCTCTACATAGTATTGAATAAATTATTATCCTGGGAAATTCGCGTGCTGAATATTAGAATAAAAATAATTTTTAATTTTAGATATAGAAATATATAATTAAATATTTATAGCAATTACAGTCAAGGATCATTACAATGTTTACAAATTAAAAAAAAAAAAAAAAAACAATATTTACAGTTGAAAAAACAAATTTTTTACTATATCACTGTAACATGTTCAATGATAACTTTTACAATTTATTATGTAAAACCAAAAAAAATTATAAAACTTTATGTATTTAAAATTTTTATCAACCTCACAATATGCAATAAATTGTTATTTATAAGTCCTATTTCTAATCTTTCTGAAGTTTTTTTTTTATTGAAAACTACGAAAGTTGTATATTTTAGAATGTTTGTTACAGTCGAAGGTATTTTTAGATTGTGGAATTCAAGAGAGAGAGAGAGTGCTTTGGTATTAAAGTCGCTAGAATTTCGCGGGATGTGCGGCTTGAGTTCTACATGTTCTATCAGGTTGTGTTATGGAAATCTTAGAAGTGTAGTAATGGTACTGATTTGATTTTTTGATTTTTTTTTTGAAATTCATTGTTGTGCAACTCAAAAAGAAAATGCTAAACTCAAAAGAAATGGATTACGTGGTGTTGGGTTTTTGTCGCATTTTTGAAAGCTTTGAATGGGATTTAAATGTTTATTTTGAAAGATGAGGATTTTATGGTGGTATAGAAACGTAAGTACTTGTTAAGAGCATAAAAGTTTTCTTTGTAAGTAGAATATATTTTTAAAAGCATTTTCATTTGATAATGCTTTAAAATGTTTTCGAGCTGAAATGTTATTAAAATATTTTGTTTTAAAAATGATAGTGGGAATGGATCCCAGACATATTTTAAATCCAGTACTGGCACGTTAGAATAAACTTGGATAAATGAATTTAAAGTACACGTAGGTGTTTCTAATATTTTGTTGTTTATTTACATATTTCACCTGTTAACAATACAAGATAGTTAACAGGTGATAAAAGTAGTATTTAACAGTATTTTAAAATAGTATGCATTCAGGAATGACTAATTGTTGTCGATGTTGTTGAAAAAGTTTTATTCAAAAAAAAAAAAAAAAAAAAAAATTATTTTAATTTAACTTTATCTTTTATTATATTCTGCTAATTGATTGAATTATTATGCAGGTTTAAATTATTTTGACTATATCACTTGTTTACTGACCGAAATGTTACTAAAAATTATGCGAACACCAGTAAATGATGCTTTTTGGAACATAATTTATTTTATCATAAAATGAAACGTTTACTTATTGAACTGTTAAATCCTTTTATTAACCAAACTAAATTATTCTTCAAAACACTACATTAATATAGCCATTTTTAATTTTAGTGTATCATGCTCAAAATATGAGTTCTACCCTTTACTAAGAAATATTGCTGATACTGCAAAACTACTCAATTTTACCAAAAAAGTTAGACTTTTTATGACAAAAGTTCAAGTTCTTAAAAACCAACCCCCAGTGCTTAAACTTAATACCGAACCATAAATATTGCAAGGAATGCATGTCACAATCGATCATACGTCACTTTGATAACACAAAATATCATACCTGTCCAATGCATTTTTAAATCTTTCTAATTTTTAAAGAATTTCACTCCTTAGATAACGGAACATACTCCCCTAAGAAATCAAGTTGCCTGTCTAAACCAGGTTTGACATTGACGGATGTACTATCCGGTACTACACCCATTCCTGTAATGCCTCAGGCCGCAAGTGTTTACCAGACTTGTCTATTCTGCGCCATAAGCAGAAGTTTTCATTTTTTTTTTTCCTTTTCAAGATGGCTGCCGTCAAATATATGAGCATCCGTAGTTCAAGTTTCTTCGTCCTGAAGAGACGACCAAAAGCTTTTAGATACAAAACTCAAAGGAAGTTTTCTCGTTTCCGAACTTTGTAAGTCGATTACTTGTTTGGCTATTTTTTTAAAGGTTTTTTTTGTTTGTTTTTGTTTTCCAAGATAGAAATCCGACAAGAAAGAAAAAGTCAATGTTTGGAGGTAATGGCTTGTTGGATCCATTGTCCAGGATAAAAAGTGTGATTTTGGATGAAAATAGAATACATTTCAAAATATTTATCAGCATTATAACTCAATGATAAAAAAAATATGTAAGAAATATGGCTAAATCTAAATTTTGCCGTTAAATTTTAGGGTCTATTTTTATAAATAAAAAAATAAATTTTAAACTATTCTATACTTCAATAAATGATATTTAACTAGATATCTTACATGCCCAATAAACTTAGTAATTGCTAAGTAAAATCTCTCTCTCTTTTTTTAGAAAAATACTAGTGATGAATTTACACTAATTTATGAAAATAAATTATTTATTAAATTAAATCAGGCGGAGAAATTTGTGGTAAAACCAGAATTTTTATAAAATACCTTGAAATCAAACTATTAAATTTATTTTAATAAATCTTTTGTTGTATAGTATATAAAATTTGTCAATGTCTATTGAAAATATAGCATTACATTTACATTTTGACAAAATGCATTTTAATAGTTTTAAAATTTATTATGCATATATTGATATCACCATTTATTCCCATGGTGGGGCGAAATGGGTGTGATTCTAAATTAAGTGTATATTCAAATAAAAATATATTATACTAAGTATTAATCAAAATTCAGTAAATTTAGTGTATTTTTAAACTTATTTTTTCCAGAAAAAAACTGCTGAAATATATTATTTCTGGAATACTTAAATAAAAATATAATTTTTACCTGACTATCGAATTGAGGTTCATTCAATATATGGCAAATACAACTTCACACCATATAGGGAGGGGTCTTCATCATCATTCTCAAGAAGAATATAATAGTTTCCAAAAATGGACATTGCCATACTTTATATGGTAAAACTTAATAGAGTTATCTGTGAAAATGGTATTTCATAAAGGTTTTGTAATCTGCTCGCAATGCATTTAAATCTTCTATCCAGAATTACTAAACATAAGAGTTCCACCAACATAACTAACATTCATTCAGAGCCACTGTGACCATAAAATGTTCCTGGTGGTCCTCCAGCAG
The DNA here is from genome assembly GCA_963978545.1 of Linyphia triangularis. Classification (NCBI taxonomy): domain Eukaryota; kingdom Metazoa; phylum Arthropoda; class Arachnida; order Araneae; family Linyphiidae; genus Linyphia; species Linyphia triangularis. Next base: position 30,640,873 of record OZ021724.1, read on the forward strand.
TTCAATATTAATAGCATTCTGCTCTTTCTTGATACATTCAAAATCGTGGTGTATGTATGCTTTGATGGTAGACCATACCTCCATTTTACCACATAACATAAAAAAAATAGTAATAAAAAAAATAATTATGCATTTATTTTTAATTTTTTTAATATATTTCTGTTCTCTTACACACTTTCAACAAATCTGTACCAAAATATAAGGATTCTGTCGATTTTTAAAGGAAGAAATAATAAAGTTTATATGTTAATTGTCACTATGCAGTATACATAAATGAATGAGTTTATGCATATTGATGGTTTTTCTAGGTCATAAAACCAAATTAAAAATACTTTGACCTGAACCTTGACCTTTGACTGAACTTTGACCTAATTTAAAATATATTAGTTAAAAAAAAAACTTTTAAATTTATAGTGAAAAAAGGTATTTTTTTTAATACACTTCCATTTTCCCCAATATACCACCATTTTTTCACATAAAAACAATTTATCATGCTGAGAATTATATTATACCTAAAAGTTCACGAGTCAAATTATGTTACATTTTAATTATTAAGCTTTTACTGTGGTTTTTACAAGTATATTCGCGTGAAAAGTTTAATATTTATTTTATCTATCTTAAAAAATATAATGTGTTTTTGTTTTGTGTAAGCTTAAACAATATTATGCTCTGTTCTCTTAAAATTACTTAATTAAAAATATATTTCTATGTTAATTACAGGTATTAAACAGTGCATTATAGTCTGCATTGATACTCATCATATTCAAGTAATAAACAAGTATTTTATTTAATTATTTATTTCAGTTTCAATTGCAACTGGTGGTGTGCTGAAAAACGACGAAAAGAAAAAAAATACATTGCATTTAAGGAAAGTAAATGCCTATTTTTATTGAATAAAAAAAAAAAAAAAAAAAAATGTGTTAGCTTAAATAAAATGCCATGCAATTTTAAAACATTCGAGGTTTTTCAATATATAGAAAATTACTAGAAATCTCTTTATCCCAGCACATAACAACACATACCAATCTATCAATCCAACACAGACAGCCAAAACTATCCTCTTGCAGAAAGACAAGTTAAACACCGCTTTCAAACAAACAATTGCACTCCTATTGGTCGATCCTTAGGTTTTTGAGAAAACACGCAAAGCGGAAAAAGAAAAGAAGTAACCAGCCCAAACAGCAATTTCACTTTATTCCTTACAGTATGCTTTGAAGTCGCGTTTTCTTTCTTTTATGACGGCATGAAGTTTGTGAAGATTCAAGTTTACTGTAGCTGAATGATTACAATTCGCGTACGAGGAAAAGCAATCCATAAATACAAAAGAAAGTGGAAATCTTATCGCGAAAAGGCAATTCATCATCTCCGACGGAAGGCCTAATAAAAGGGTGTGGGTAAGCCCGCAATAACATCCTTGGATGCGTTATGCTGGTATTAATAAATATATATTTTTATAAGGTTCGAATTTGTTACATAGATTTGATTTTCGATTTAGATACAGGTGCAGTTTGGATTGTGTTTATAAAATATTGTTTGATAATTACAATGTAATTTTACATAATTAGTTTATACATATTTGAAATAAAACATGCTTGATTCATATAATTATACTTTAAAATTATGGAGTAAGCTTCTTTTTTTTTTTAAATATTGCAATTTAAAATTGAGCTGCAGTAATTTAAAGAGCAAAAATAAATTGCAATAAAGAACAAATAACAATAGAAAAGTCAATTCATGAAAATAACTAAATATAATTTCTAGGATTGTGTTATGAAAGTAGTGATATACATTTGTTTAACTTAATGAAAAAGTATTTTTTTAAAGTTTCGATATAGAAACCTCTATATATTTCTATAGTTAGTTTTCATGTTTGGTAATGTACTTTGATTTAATACCTGGATTTTGGGTTGAAGGTTTCACATCTGTGGCTAACCAGACCTTTGACTAATACCCATAACGTCTTGAAACAAGCGACTTTTTGCTTTTCACAGGAAGTTAGTCCGCTTTAACGCTGATAATCATAATATTTTGCTTTTCAATATTGAGATTTACCATTCGCCCATAAGTGGTGTATTTTGTAACGTAATGAACTGAAATGTAATATTTAAGATAAATGAAATATTCTAGATCAAACGAAAAGGTAAAAAAAAAAAAAAAAAAAAAAAAAAAAAAAATGGAATTGGTATTAGAATTTATAAAGTTTGCGTTCAATTTGCATAGTGAACAACCTTTCAAGAATTATTTTGTACCAGACATATAAAGAATTATAAACAAAGTAATTTGGTGCAAATTGCAATATTATACTACTTTTAAGCCGAACATATAGCCATCGTTCTGAATTTTTTTACGTATTGTACTATGTAATTACAACACTCTGTCCCTTCCAGATTTTAATTACGTATGGACCTTACGTATGGTAAATTCTTCAGGCTGAAAAAAAAAAAAAAAACTTATTTACTTTAAGTGAAACCCAATTTCCTCAGTCAACGGCTTAGCTAAGAAATTTTACCATGTGCCTTTTAGCAATTAAAAGACATTTACATTCGACAGTTTGTACGTTTGATTCCATCCCGACTCTTGAAATTTTTAAAAATTTGAGTGCGTAAGCGTGCTTTTCCTTGTTAACATTTGTATCAGCGCAATAGCTTCGGACTTCTTCTAATACCTACATCCGAATATTTGTGTTGTGTCAACTGATATAGAAATGTTTCCTAAATAATTTCAAAACATTATTTTTAAAAAGTTAACTGAAAATGCCCGTAGCTTATTATGGAACTTTAAAAATGATGAGATAACTTTATAATATTGTCCGGTTAACAAACCCCAGGTCTTTTATTGGAACTGTCTGAAGTCATAAATGCTCCAAACAAATATAGTGATTTCAAAAATATTTAAATTCGAAATAAAATAAATATTTAGCATCAAAATTTGTAGATGATGAAGAGTTCAATTTAACAGTTAAATGAAATTAAATTTTAAATTTGCTACATATGCATTATGCAAGTTCTTATTTTTATTTATTTTAATGTTCTAAAATAAACAACAATTTTTATTTTTAAAACATGTAAGTAAAGAACTACATCTAGAAGAAGTATATGATAGATTGATAGAAATATATGTAATAGTACCAAAGATATACTAAATTTGACAATGTATAATAGTTCTAGAGTTATACTAAAATTACATATTATAATATTATCATTTGACCATATTATAATACAACTTATAAATTATATAAGTGCGCAGCCTGTATTTAAGATGGCGTAGATGAATTACTTTCTTGGAAGTTCACCTGAATTTAATATTCTTTCTTTGAGAGATATAAGATTCCCTAAGTTTCCACTTAGTGCTTAATTTTTTTTATATAATGTAATGTTGGCTTCCCAGTTTTTAATATTTTTTTTAGTATTACTAATTTTTTAAACCTATTGTCAAACCAATAAACCGATGAAATTGAACTATTCGTCAGAAGTAAAAGTCTCTTAGACTTTAAATGCGTTCATAATTCTTCAATTTTTGCTTTGTATTTTGCTTTGGATAAAAAAGAATCTTCACCAAAGACACAATCCAAAATAAAAATATAAGATTGAACAGAATTGTGAGTACAAAGGAAATACATTGAAATCGTATATATGTGTTTTACTAATATCTTTTTTTTCTTTCTTCTTTTTTTTTAAAAACTTTTTGCACCTGAAAACATAAAAAGAATTTTCTATCTTCCTGAACAAGCTAGAATTTATTTCTCTCTTAGCTCGATACAGGGACCACTTCCCCACTTGAATACCAACACACAACCCAGAGTTGTGCAAATAATGCGTTGCAAATGAACTATTCAACAGAAGTGGTGATTTCTTATATTTTAAATGTATATATTACCGGTAAAGTGTGAAATGCCGTTAATGTGCAGAATGCCTGTTGTCATTAGGCAAAGTATGAAATATGAGAATTATTCTAACCTTTCCCTAGGTATTGTATATAATACCTAGGCATTCTATAGAATGACAAATGCTATTTAGGCAAACTTGGAAAACATTACTGTTATTCATAGCTTTTGTGATATTGAGCTTGGAACTATATATCAATAAAAATCAGAACTATATTTTGGTGGCAGTTTGGTCATCAAAATTGTTTATGTAATAAGGGTTTTAAAACGCGTACACCTTACTTTTTAGACTTTTACAAGTACAAACTAATTAAAACAAAAAGGGATCTTAGGGAAGAGATGCCGTAAACGACTGCCCGAAATAGGTAGGGGTATTTTTTTTAGATTCAATTGGCCGTAAGGTTGATGAAATAGGTCGTAATTTTTCCTTTTAGAGCTCGAAGCGCTCGGATACCTTACTTTGTATAGAGTTTAGCAATATCAAGTGTTTAAAAAAAAGTGGTTTTGTGGATGAGATTCCACATCTAAAAGGAAGAAGTAAAACATATTTTGTCGTCCGTACAGTTAATTAAACCTAAAAAAATACCTCTACTTATTTCGAGCAGTCGCTCGTGGCATTCACTCCTCAAAATCATTTTTTTTTTAAAAATCACTTGATAATGTGAAACTCTCTAAAAAGTAAGGCGTTAAAAGTCATGGGCTACGTGATATTAGAAATGAATCGGATATGTATTTCATACTTTTCCGGTTTCTCATTTGGCATTCTATAGAATGCCTGGGAAATGTGTGAAATAAGAATCGTTTCATACATTGCCGGATAGTTTTTAGGCATTCCATAGAATGCCGGATTTCACACTTCGCCGGTAACATATACATCATTCATCAGTTTTTGTTTTGTATAAAGAGAGAAAGAGGAATCGTCACAAAAATACATGGTCTAAAATTAATACATAAAATTGAACGGAATCATGAGTACAAATGAAAATAAATTGAAATAACACATGTGTTTTACTAATGTCTTTTTTTCGATGTATTGCACCTAAAAACATAAAAAGAATCTTCTTGGTTCTAGAGAACAAGCTAGAATTTATTTCTCTCTTAGCGCGATACAGGGACCACTTCCTCACTTGAATACTAACACACAACCCAGAGTGGAGCACTCATTCCAGACAACCTCCGACCTGAAAGAGCCACGCACGATTTTATCAGAGGGAAAACAAAAGCTTTTTTAACAGTTTTTAGACCCTTCCACACGAATCAAGGAATATCCGAGTCCCACAGGGACTGAAAGGAAATAGAAAATCAGACTAAGTAAAAGCAGGGACTCTGTGTTCCCGGATGGAGGTCACGTCGTGTGGTGAATCTCTAAAACAATAAACGTATCCAGAAAACAGGGACTTTGAAAAACGGACCACGAAATAAATTGTTTTTTTGGGGGGGGGATAAAAATAATCTGAAGTAGGAATTAAATTCTGTTGGTGGCAAAGTGAAATTTACGATTCAGGGTGAAAGTTTTTCGTGACATGCTAACTGCTTGTATGATATGGATTTCACGTAGAACATTACTGTAATTCTTATTAAATTAAAGCGTAATTCTACCTTGCTTGAGTGCTTGAGTTTGTTATTTTATATTTTTTGAGTGCTTGAAGTTGTAGATTTTATACTATGTTCTAAGTTGCTTCTTTAGTGTTGATTTGATTTAGGAAATAGTTGGAATTCAGGAGTGGAGCGACATGTTGAAAGGAGATCGGTGATATTGGACTTTAAATAAGTTTATTGGAGATTTGTTCTAAGATTGGTTTTTAGATTCTAATATAATTATTGGATTATTTAAGCAGTTAAATCGGTGGAAGGTGCTACATTATTCTATAAAAAATGAAGAAGATCAGATAAAATTGTGTTTGTAAATGAATATCTTCCAATAGATTTAGAAGTAATATTCTTTTATCTAACATGCTTTGTCCATAAAAAGCAAGGTAATCAAAACTGATTGCATTTTGTTATATGGAAATTATAAGTTTTCTATGGCATTCTAAATGTGACTTTTAAATAAATTTCGACATGTCATATATTTGAGGAGACATTCATGTATATAGAGGACCTATTGCTCAGTATATATATATATAAAAGTGGTATTTAAGAAAACCAAGATTGGTCCTATTAGTAAACAGTTTTTTTTAAATTATTTTTATATCACTATATATATATATATAAAAAAAACAAAATAAAAAAAACTGTTTACTAATAGGACCAACCTTGGTTTTCTTAAATACCACTTGTGTTCCTGATAGATATAATCTGGGAGACCAAAGGAAAGTTAATTAGGTTTTTTTGTTTTGTTACACTGGCGATATAAAAGGGAAATACTCAAATGAAATCACTATTCACTCAATTGAAATACGAATATTTCAATGGATTCATTAAAGGACTTTTTAATATATGGTTTTACCTCAAAGTTAAGCTTTTAAATGTCAGGTTTTAAAATTGAATGCGGATATTATTTTTTTAAACAGTAATTAATAAAAATTTTTAAAGCACGCGTACTACTGAAGTTAAGCAGGAAATGATATATGAGGAAAGAAAAAATAAAAAGCATCAGTTCAAATTTAAGTCAACAGATGGCAATGTGACGCTTTAGGACATAAATGGAAAGTATATTTAACGGCTGAATTTGTTCGGAAAAATTGAGAATTATGCTTTTGATCAAAAAGAAGACCATTAAATCCGTTTTAAATCTAACTCTTGTATTGTTTTTGAAGCGTAATTTACGAAATGTAAGATGTTTTAGATTTTTAACTAAGCTATTTTTGGTACTTGCATAATATCAAATTGACGTTTGGTGTTAAAAGTTTCGAATCACCTGGGCTCCTCGGAGGTCCGGTTCGGCTAGGATTAGCGTCGGGGCCTTCCCGGGGAATGCTTCAGCTGCGCGGTGAAGTATCCAACCAGACTAACCATTTCTAAGGTGAACAACTTTATGGGTAGCCACTGGTTGATGGGATAAAACACGCGTTCCCTAATTTTTTTGCTTTTTGTAGAAATCATTTCAACAGGATCATTACAACATGATACAATATATAATGAATATAGGATCCAGACGCTTCTAAAAAGGTGTTTAATAATAGATACCCTGTATGTCCTTAATTTGTATTATAAGTGATGATTCACATTTACGATACACCTATGCATAAAAAACTAATGCTTCATTGAATAAAAAACACAAGAAAAAAGTTATTGAAGGTTTTTTTTTTTGTAATATTTCATCATCTCTTTTATAATTAATCCTTCTAATTATACCTTTAATAATGTAACGACAAACTCTTAAAGTTTCTTTTAGCTTTATTACATCGTTAATCACAACTTAAGTCATTCATTAAAAAAGCATAATGCGTGCAGAAAAAGAGTAATCCTCCAAAAACTTGTTAAATTAGTTATTGCTTTTAAGAATAGACATAAATCAGTATTAATTTTTTAGAAAATAGCTGTTTAAGCTGTAATCCTTGTAAATAAAAGCTAAACGCTCCCACAAAAGGCATTATGGAAATAGGCATTGTGAAGCCTTAGAAGAAAACTTGACTTTATTTTCTTAATGTGTCAGGTTAGAAATATTGCACTATTTGTTTGTACCGGAACAATATTTCTTTGAGAGGATTGATTTAAAAACATTTTGATACATAATCTTTCAACAAGTGAATTTATATTTTTATTTAAACATCATGTTTATAGTTAACATTTGGCTGTTTAAAACGATCCTTCAGTATCCTGCAGTAATCATCAACAGATATTCATAAAACTTTCTGCATGATTTACCAATACTATGAAAAGATTAAATTTTAATATACTGTTAAACAAATAAAATTTAAATATATAGCTATTATTATTTTTTGCTAATGGTGTTTCAAGGTCAATAGAGATTTTAAACATTTTTAGATATTTGATATGAACACGCTGTACGTTTTTTTTTTTTTTTTTTTTTTTTTTTTTTTTTTTGTCGGACTGACGAGTAGATAGATGTGTTAGTTAAAACTCAAGTATAAGCTGTATTTAATTTAGTTTAATAAACCTGCACTTTTTTTTTTTTTTTTTTGTACTTTTCTTTTAAATTATATTATATTCCATGAAATATGCATTAAGTATTCCATTTATAAATGAAATCTGTTTGGTGAAAAAGTTCAAAAATATGTGTGATACATTAATGCCCATGCATTTTGTTACGAGTAATATATTCCATCAGTACTTCACTCCACTGTATTCATTCCAAAACAAGTTTTGGGTGTATTTAACGATATTTAGTTTGTGTCATCGAAAAAATATCATTTAAGCAAGGATTAAATGTTCCATGTCAATTTCTTACAGGGGGAAATCGAGGAATTATTCATGTTCCTTCATATTCTGTCCATAATTGAAAATGTATAAATTAATTGTCACATAGACGGACTTAATACTAATCAAAGTATGATTTCCCTAGCTTAGTAAATAGTAATCACTTCCAAATTTATTTGAGACAATATCGTATGTCTTACGAGATTTCCTATGCATGCTTAAGATAAATGATCAAATCACGTCCTGGCTTAACTTTGTAGCCTAGCCTCTATCCATAAAATATTTATTTAAAAAGTCTACACAATTAAAATAATATTAGGAAATTACAGATATAGCAATAATTTTACTTTAAAGTACATAACCATTTCTATAAGAGTTACAATCTTCACTGAATCACTGACCTACTCCGTAACACTAAGAATAAATTTTACATTGATTATGGATGAGCCTGGATAAAATTTGATAAGAGCAAAAATCATTTCATCAAACAATCCCAATGATATCGTTCTTATTCCCAGGATTGATCTTGATCCAACCGACATAATATTCCTTTTCATATTAAAACGCCACCAATTTCCAATACTACCTACGTAAGCTATTGCATTGAACAATAATCAAGGCCAGTCATTTGATCATGACGGTATGAATTTGAAAACCGAATTATTTTCACTCGCCCAACTGTAAGTGACTTTGTGACGATTAGGAGTTTGCTAGTCAAGTGAAGGTGTATATTAAATCGAATCAACAGCAAGGAGGAATTTTGAATGAAATTTTCATTTGCATAATATTCAAAGAAATTGAATTTCTAATAAATATTTCGTGTATATTAGACTCGTTGAAAATCAATTTTCAACGAGTGCCTAAGGCACCTTACAGCTAATTAATTTTATATAGAAAATTGAAACTAAAGAATCTAGTAAAGGAATAGCGTTTTATCTTGAAATATACTTTTGAAAAAAAAAAAAAAAATCGTTAGGGTATATTTTGTATGTTTTAATCTATATTAATTCACAGACATAAAATTAATGCACTAGCCAAAACTTATATAGATCTTTCAAAACATTGCAAATTAAAAGGTCTAAATTAGATTTTCTTGCTGCACTTTTCTTTCCATTCCAACATTTTTCTTATCGGACTTTCTAGATGCAGAAAGATTGATTAACCATATCGAAAAACTAAAATAAAAAAACCCCCACAAAGTTACATTTCTAGCCTTTATTTTTATGAATTCCGAGAGGATTTCGGAAAGAAACGAAAGTTTAAGTTTGTGGAAAATATTTCTGCCAGAAAGCCACTCTACCGATGTTTATGATTGTACCATAAAAACCGCTTTTAAAATAAATATTCTGCAATGGCTTTTCATGGCTTTCTGTAATGCCCGTAATATGTTTCCTCGCTCTTGGATATGATACAAAATGTTTTATGCATAAGATAAATGTCATTATGTGGAAATGCATATTGTTTGTATTCATTCTGAGATTGTACTTTTTGAGAATGGTATATTTTTTTCCTAAAGGAAAAATAAATCTGCCGCTAAACCTTTGTAATGTGATTTTGTGCCAAAATGGATGATGACTTCGCGAAAATGTCCTTTTGTAACGTTATCAACAACTTATAAATTTGCTTTTATTGTTTCCCCCCCGCTTTTAATTGAAAAAAGAAACGAGAAAAGGTATTTACTTGTAAGTTTTAAATTAATTCACGGCAAACATGATTTATTTATGGTCATTACTTTGAAACAAAATTTTATTTCACCAAAGGGAGGGAAAAAAACTACACAATATACATATTTAAATAAAGAAAATTGTTTGTAAGTGTTCATTTTTTTAATAATAATTCACAGTTTTATTCCGTTCATGGTGGAACTTTGCACACTTCTTCGAAACAAAAGAAATGTCCTTGTTTCCATGAGTTTTCGGAAAACCACCTCATTCTCTTTTTTCGTTCCTAAATGGGTATGATATTCCAGTTTTACTGAAACAATTTGAATATCTTTTTTTCTATATGCACCTATACTAATCCATATGATTAGTTACCCTATTTCATTTCTTTGTTATGTGATTACGGAGAGGAAATCGTGGATAAGGAGTAAAATGGGGCATCTCCATAACTTACAATCGAATGAACCAATTTAAACCGGGTTATACCGGGCAACACCGGTCACAGTTATTTGCGATCTTGCATTGGTACAGGGTGACCTGTGTAAAAGAGACTCGAGATTTAAAAAGGCTCAGTGTTTCAGATTGTTAAACGCAATTCCGAATGATCGATTCCAAACTTACGTTTCGAAAATAATAAAGTGTCTCTTTGATGCTGGCCACCCTATTAAGTCAGTACTTATTTACACTTAAAGGGAAGCATCTTAAATTTAATTATTTCGACTTTATAGCTTTTGTACCTATGCCTTACTTGAAAATATTAATGTAGCTTTTTTATTCACCTTTATGAAATAAGATTCATTGATATAACTTCTCTGAAGAAAATAGTCTTTTGGTAAAATTTTATCTTTTTTTTTTAATCTTTATATTAACTTCGATTTTATTTGAAGTGGGCGAAAACTTCGTAAGGCTTATTAATCCACTTGCCTTTATTAAGTCTAGATGAATCTTGACAAATAGACACGTTTTGAAAGATAATGAATCCATCGAGTTTTGGGAGAAAAAAATAATTTACTGGGTTGGTATCGATGGTTATATCCGTAGTGATCAAACATTTTGAAAACTCGGTCTGAATTCAAAACCTATTAAATTAGTTGCAAGTGCACATAAGTTGGCAATGCATATCAAGGATTTATAGCAAAAACTTTATGTTTTTATTGGTTAAACATTTGCTTTTTTAACAGTAAATAAATAGTACAAAGGTTTACACTAACAGCATACAGAAGAACTATCTTTATCTCTTATGTAATTTAATTAAAGTGGTAAATAGTTTTTCAGAATGTGCTTTTAAAAAGTTTAGTAAAAGTAATAATGTTTCTACAACACTTGTTGGCGATTTAGTTATATTTTTATAATTCAAAATCATCAGTATTACTTTGATTTTGCTTAATTTATCAGTCTTTATGAATAAATCCCCCAGTCTAAATGAATAAATTCTTCATTGTAGAAATATCCTTAAATACTTCGATTTATGCGAATTATTATGTACTGCTAATTATGTTTTAAAAATATAAGTCACTAAAGCAAGTATACCATTGAGATAATGATAAAATGATCCTAATAATCACTCTAAGATTAATTTAGCAGTATAATACACTTTCTAGGAAAAATATTTGTAGTTTTGAATAAAACAATAAGTTACTGAGTCAGATTTATTGTTATTATTATTTTCTTCTGAAATTTTGCGTTTCAGCATATCCCAAAAAAACTTTTAAATTTAACATCTGAAAAACTATTACTGACTGGATATTGAAATTACTTGTATGTTTATTAGACACTCGTTAAAATTTAGGTTGATTATCAGGTTTTTATTGACTATCCAATGTACATAAAAGTAGTTGCAATACCCTGTCAGTAAGATGTTTAAGATGTTATGTTTTAAAAGATCAGTAGTCACTTTTGAAACATCCTGTACCCTAAAAATTTTCAACTTCAACGTAAATCTAATTCTATTCAACCCAAATATAAATATATATATATATATATATATATATATATATATATATATATATATATATATATATATATATATATATATATATATATATATATATATATATATATATATATATATATATATATATATATATATATATATATATATATATATATATATATATATATATATATATATATATATTTCAATAAAGTTAAACATTTGATAGGTATCTTGTGAAACCATTATTAAATTGCCTCTAACAACTACCACTATACATTTAACAAGATACAATTTATTAATTCCTGCTGAAAGTTATATTCTCGTAAAGATAACTCTGACGTTTTACATGTTATCACTACTTAAGCAGAAACTGTTTACTGAATTCACACCTAAATAATTTAATTAGCGATGAAACAGTGTTTGCTAGAAGCAGTAAATCTATTTAGGAAAGAGATAATTTGAAATACAACACAATAACTTCAAATACTGGCTTTTGTTTTACATTCTGTAAATCTAATAACACAGCCGCGTATCTGAAATTAAAATGTGTGAAAGCTCTAGTGGATGCATATTAAGTGATTAATGAATACAAACTATTTATGACTTCGAAAAGTATATTTTTTTCGTATTTTAGTTGTTTGTCATAAAGATCGAGATTAAATTATTCCCATTTATGAATGAGAAGTAAGATTATGGAAAATAGTACTTTAAAAGTAAGTAGTTTGTGTTGAACATATTCTTCATTTCATGATTCTATTATATTGTAAATTTGATTTCATAGCATTTAAGATTTATGTCTATGCACTGATTTTTCTAAAGTTTATATTGAACGACATAAAAAGATTATTTTATCTGGCATATTATCATTGCATTTTACTTGTTAAACTTTTCGATTAGAAGGGTGATTGAAATGAAGATTAAACCAAGTAGAAAGTAGGTTTTTTATTTTGTGCATTTGTGGCGGGAAAAGTCTTTAGAGGTCTTCTTGCCGTGAATCAAGCAACTCGAAACTTAGCACATAGACTCGTTTTCGATGACAATGCATTCTATTAAGTATTTTTTGGGGGAGGGAGGGAGGGAGGGGGAGGTAGTCCTTGGTACGGAATCTTAGTGGTCATATACTATGAAACCTCGATTTTACTTCAAAAGCACTTAAATAAATTACAATTGCACTTAAATATTGGCAATGCATAAAGGATTTATAGATAAAAAAAATATTGTTTTATGGGTTATTGTTTAAGGATATTAAAGTATAGGTAATGATATAACTATTTATAATTTTTACAGTTATATATATATATATATATATATATATATATATATATATATATATATATATATATATATATATATATATATATATATATATATATATATATATATATATATATATATATATAGTTATATATATATATATATATAGTTATATATATATATATATATATATATAGTTATATATATATATATATATATATATATATATATATATATATATATATATATATATATATATATATATATATATATATATATATATATATATATATATATATATATATATATATATATATATATATATATATATATATATATATATATATATATATATATATATATATATATATATATATATATATATATATATATATATATATATATATATATATATATATATATATGTATATGATGACACAGATCTTTTTACAGCTATTCATAATTACAAAGTATATTACAAATGATGTATCTATTTATAAATTTTACAGTTATCTGATGTCACAGATCTTTTTACTGCTATTCATAATTACAAAGCATAGCATAATTTAATTTAATCCACGGAGGCCATTGCTGCTGTAATCCTGGTCTTTAAGTCATCGACATTCGACACTTTCCTCCGGTAAACGATGTCCTCTACGAATCCCCAAAGGAAAAAGTCCAGTGGCGTTATACAGTCCTGCACAAAAATTTAGACACAACACAAAATTGGTGTTTTATAAAATAGTATTAAGACAGAAGATGTAATCTTAATATCACTTAATAATATACACATATTACTTTAAAAATAGAAATTTAAAAATGAAAAACAAATCTGTAGTGAATTAGTCGCAAAAATAGCAAAAACGACAAAAATCAGCTGCACATAAGTTTAGGCACAAATTAAATTTTTAAAATTTTTTTATGCAAGCGAAAAGTTTTATCAATCAATTAAGCTTTCACGATGTTTTATCAAATCAAAAACACGGTTTTCATATTAAAAGCACAAGTCTTTGCAAGGTTTCAGGCTTGGTTTCAAACCATGCCTTTTCAATGGATTCTTTAAGTTCAAAAATGGTGGAATACTGCTTTCCAAAGGTATACAACTTATGTAAGAAATCCCCATACATTTCCGATAGGATTACGGTCAAGACTGTTAGCAGGCCAATCGAGAACCATGATTGTTATGGCTCTTCGTTGACCAGATGTGTGGATGGAGGTATTGTATCGAAAAATTTCCTGTTAGGTCCACTTAAAATCTCATCAAATGGTAGTAAGTTACTTTCTAGAAGTGCCTGCTAGGCCTCAGAGGTTTGTTTCCCTTTAAAAACGCTAGCAAAGTTTGACCGTTGAATCCAAATCTTCCCCAAACAATGACTGAACCTCCACCTAGACGTCGGCTAAACTGAGTTGCAGGATCTTTATGAAGATCATGCCAGTAGTAGGAAAATCTTTCTGGGCCATCTAAGTTCCATTTTTTTCATCACTGAAGACCACCTGCAGCCATTCATCACTGTATGACATGTGCTGCTGATCCTAATTAAGTTTTTCTTCTTTGTGATGAGACTGCAAGCACGGCTTACATTTAAGTTTAGATTTTTTTTAAAACCCGCATTCCACAATTCTTCTACTTACAGTTTCCCGTGAAACTTTAATTGCAATTATCTTTTTGATCAGATTTGCAGAGTAATGTTGATTTGAAGTCAGTTTTATAATTTGTCTATCATCCCATTTCCTGGTCGTTCGAGGCCTTCCACATCGTGATTTTGGTGGATATTGGTCACCATGTACTTAAACTCTATAAATAGCTCTTTTGGAACGATTTAATGCAATTGAAATATCATAAAAGGATTTATCTCTGGCATTTAGCTTCCACATTCTTAAAATCTCTACTTGCGAAAATTGCGTAGACTTAGGCTTCATTCTAATCAGGAAAATTACTTCAAACTTTTAAAGTACCTTAAAGACACTCCCCTTTGATGATGCGATCACTTCCTCTCAAGAATTTGCATAAATCTTACGTTTTTGTCTATACTTTTGAGGCATGGAATGTTTTCAAAGTTTCAACTTGTTGATGTTAGACAATTTTATTTCATTTTTCCTGGAAATTTTGTACCCTACACTTTTGCCTTAAGACTTAAAAAGTATAATTTGGAAAAAAACTAGTAAAAATTAGATGAATACTATTGCTTTTTCGGGAATTGCTCTGTGTCTAAACTTTGGTGCAGGACTGTATCAGGTGATATGGGTGGCCAAGAGTGAAAACATACAATTAATAACACGCAGACGATATTTGCAAAAGCAATGATATTCAAATGGAAAAAAGAAATGTTCTATGGCAACGTCCATTATAAATGAAAATATATGAGTTATTCTATGTACAAATACCATAAGATTGTTTATATCTTTATTATTTTATGAATCATTACATCAAAATGTGTTCAACCTTTTATAGACAACCTGTATAATGTATACCTTTTTAAATTAAATTCCTTTTACTTTGTAAATTCATCATTAATCATCAAATAATGAATTAAGTTAATAATTAATTATAGACGGCATAAAATGGCAATCATTTTAATTTTGTTTAGATGGCAGGCGTGACAATTTTAATTTGATGTAAAATAATTTAAAAATATTCTATCAGTATTCAAAGTGGGTTTTTAATGCATATTTGATGCCTTTTTCTTGAGGAAAAATGACAGGATTTTCCCTAAAAAGATGTATTTGAGTAAAATTACATGCCTTAGAAAAGTTCCAATCAAAGGAAAAGGTTCTTTTAATGTTTATGCTATGCAAATGAAGAGTTTTTATGTTAATGCGTTTATAAAACGTGAATAAATATTTAATTTTAATATTTTTGCTTACTTTTGATACCCTACTTGTATTTCATTAGCATATTTTTAATTTCAAAAATATTTTCTCTTTTGAAAATTTGTAATACTTTATTATTCTGTTCATACAATGCCAAGCAAATTAGAAAATGTTTGTTGCACGAATGATTTAAACTAATTAAATGGAATTTTTATATTGAAATATGAAAGCCAATTAGTGTAATTGTTCTGAAAACTTATTTGAAAAACCTTTAAGACGCAATTAGCATTTCGTTTTTTCCAAAAATTTTCAAGCTTTTATTCTTACTCAACAATTTAGAAAACATTTACAGAATCAAATAAAATCATGTTTCTAATAAAGACATTAACTTTTATTTATCTATTTTAACAAATTTTTTAATCTTTTATTAAGTGTAGGATATAAAAAACGAGTTTTAAGTTTTTTATTGCATGAAAAATAATGTTTTTAATGCAGAATGAGTAAACATTTTCATATGCATTAATTAATTAAGTACTTATATTCACCAAAATTTGAGATTAGACAATAACACAATAACGAAACTCGAAACTGAAAGCCATTTGATTTGATGTGTTTAGATTGTCCCTATCTGAAACTTCATATATATATATATATATATATATATATATATATATATATATATATATATATATATATATATATATATATATATATATATATATATATATATATATATATATATATATATATATATATATATATATATATATATATATATATATATATATATATATATATATATATATATATATATATATATATATATATATATATATATATATATATATATATATATATATATATATATATATATATATATATATATATATATATATATATATATATATATATATATATATATATATATATATATATATATATATATATATATATATATATATATATATATATATATATATATATATATATATATATATATATATATATATATACAGACGTACATACAAGAAAATATAAGAAGAAAAGTATGCATACATCTGTAAGGTAAAAGTGCCCTTAGTTTTTTTTTTCTACCTTGTTCGAGTCATCCATGGGATTTCTTAATTTACAATTTCTCCCCACCAATTTTCGATAAGCTTTTGAAGTACAATTTTTGAATATTTCTTCCAGGCTTGAAAGAACATCAAAGTGTTGATACATCATTAAAATCTGCATTGAGAATAGCATAAAAAAAGCAAAATAATAATTTTCTTGTTAGTTAGGAAGAAATATTATATTTGGTGAGAATCAAATTAACTCAAAAGGAATTTTTAAATTGATTACAATAAGAATTATTTTATGGAATATTTATAATTTGATATTTTTTATGGAATGGGAATTTTGATTGCAATACATTTTAGTTTGCATTTACTTCACTAAACCCACTTGCATATTTTATTTTTATTTTTAGAATGATTAATAAGAAAGTAGTGTTTAGCAATTTATACATTTTTACCACAGTTCGGACAACAGTTTTACTTGCTCTCTCAAATTTCATATTCGTGAGATATAACGCTGTTTTATTTAATAACATTTTAAGAGTCGCTCATGTTTAACTACTAATCTACAGACAATAGTGTGATGCTATAGTTACTTTTTGTAATCCGCCAGGTGTGAATAATAGATTGTTTCTCTCTCAGAGTATTAACATTCTGCTTGTAATCAAATGGTCAAAGCTCTTGACTGGACAGCCCATAAGAGTTTGAAGAAAGTTTTTCCTTATCTACTAACGTAAACTTTTCGTTAAATAAAAGTTACGTTAAATAAAAATTAAGACGAGTATTGGCACACGCCTATAGCTAGGAAACAAACACTCGGTGTGTGAGTATATGATTGCTTGTAATTGACTGATTTCATGATTTAGTTTACTCTCTAAAATGGTCTATTAATAAAAAATTTAAAAATTGCATTAGTATTACTTAATTAATTAATTACTATAAGACGCAACTAAATATAAGCTTCAATGCCAATAAATCCAGTACCGCAAAGTTCACAAAGAACTCGAGCGTAAACTTACGTCAACATTGAATATCCGAAGGACAAATTGCTATGCCAAACTCTCTTTACTCCACTCACTCGTAAATAATAAACTTTAACGTAACGCGATTAATAATAAATCATAACTCTTAACAATGTCAATTTCTTAAGACTCTTTCAAATACGTCATATTGAATTTCGATGGGAATTTTTAGATATGAATCTCGTTATGTAATCCCACTGACGTGTACTGAATAATCCCTGAGGATACGTAAATATAATGACAGATGCTTGTTCATAATAATGGTTCGAAATTCTAGGATGAATTAAGAGACAATCTCATTTTTAATGTCGTTAAATTTCGAGATTGTGGTCGTTTGATAATTTAACACATTTTTCCGGTTTTATTTTATGATCAATAAATACGTAGGTAGCAAAATATAGTAGGGAAGTAAATTATCGAAACGAATATCAGTTTAGTAACAACAATTTTTGTTTATACACTCGGGATATTTCGAGAAAAATGGATGCATTAGACCTTATGAAATTTTCCTTGGAAAACGTACATAAAACTTTTAATCATGAATGTCTTTATTTATACTTTAAAATCACAATAATATATGTGGATAAATAGAAAAATCTTATAAACAGTTCGTAGATGTTGGTTGGTTTAGGTTTATTGGCGTAAAAGCCTCAAGGGAACCAACTGTACAACACCATTGCTTATTTATTTAAAAAAAAAAATGCTTAAAAGACTTTAAAAAACACAGATAGATTATAAACCTTAAAAGGTTGAAACTTGTACAAAAATCCTAAATCAAATGATAAAAACTAATAAATTTCAAAAATGCATACAGATTTCAATGAGATGGTGAAGATAAAATCAATAGTAATGATGGATGATTCGTACAAAAAGGTCGAAGTCTGATGTTGTCAAAATTCGAAGACAAGAGATTTACCTGTTACAAAAATTGAAACGTATTCAATTACATAGCAAGCACTAAACTCCAATCAAACAGAGTGATTTTTGTTTACTGTTATATTAATATTTGTTGAGTTAAATGACAAATTTGTATTCAAACAACGAAACGATAAATTTTCAGAACGTATAATTATCTTTTCTTATTTTATTTAAATTTAATCCCAAAAGTAGCAATTTTACAGCGAATTGGCCCTGTTTATCTCATATCTCACAATTGCATAGAATTCAAATCAAATACATAGGAGTCCTCATAATTCCGTCGCAATACATGAATAGTAACACGCCCAGACCGCTTTTAAGGCTAAGCTCAACATTCCCCCCTTTACAACACACCGGCTTATCAAACCTGCGGCAGCCTACTCCAATGAATATTAATGTCCTTCTAACAGGCGACCCTTCACACGAACCGCCATGTCCTGGAGATGTCACTTCGGCCGGACAGCGGTAATTCCGGGCGCATTTACCGGATGTTAGGATGGCCCATAACTGGAATTAGACTCCGGTGGTAACCTCTCGGGGTGAAGGGTTTGCTACTAATAAATTGATATTGATTGAGTAGGAGGGATTGGGTGAGTGCTTTTCGGTTGTATGTTCTATTGATTGTCTTGCGTTGTTTATCAGAAAGTGAATTGAAAATTGAATTGTAGAAGATCAAATAAAATTTTTGTTTCAATGATTTTATTGATTGAAAGTCATACATTTTGGGAGTAAGGAATGTCTCCTCAATGGCGTTGAGCTCGATAAGCCCTTATCGTTCCGGATGCATTCTTCGTGTTACAAAAGGTGTATCTGGAATAAGATTTGAAGATTGATCGGTTGTTTATATGTTTTATAAAATTGGGTTTAATTTTAACTTAGAGGAGGTCAATGTTGATTTTGGAAAATAGTTACAGATTAACAAGTGTCAAAAGACCATGTTATATTAATTGTTTGAATAAATTTTGTTTTATTTATGAAGAAATGCTGACGTTTGAATTAAAAGAAAATATATATATATATATATATATATATATATATATATATATATATATTTACAGTACAGTATCATCGATGTTACAAAATTGTCAATTATTCAAAAATGAAAAACATACTTGATTTCAAATTTTGGACACAAGCAAACTGTATACTTTATGATAGTGCTGCGCAAATTGTCTGTATATAGTGTAAATAGTGACGTATTATTTTAAAATTCTATTGTAATTTATTTTATCTTATTTTATTTATTAACAGAGATAATACAGGTTAGAAAAAGGTGGCAACACCTAAAGCAATCGAGAAATTTCGAGATGATTCTTTTTCGACGAATTGGCTGGATATTTCGAGAAAGTTCTCACTCGGCAGGTATAAATAAGACCGGAGATAGGGAAAATGGACAGTTTTGACTTAGGATTTCGATGAAAGCTAATCGCTTTGTTTACGTACTGGAGTGGACTTGTTTAATCGCTGTATTTGAAATTGTTCTTACTGAAGCTTGTGTTGAAGCTTGAGAGTGATTTTACTGTTGTCTTTGAATAAATTTTGTGAGCTTTTGAAGAGAATAAATAATAGTTTTTATCTAATAACAACTGTGCCATCATTGCCTTTGCGAAAAATTCATAACAATAGAATTTACATCTATTTTAATATTATTGGTTACAATCTAAGTTAGATAATGAGAATATTAATACAGAGGGATTATATGTGTAATTAACTTTTTGTAACACTTTTTAACTTTAACTATCAGTTGAAATGCTTCCAAACTTCAGTGTTATATTTAGTTAGTTACAAAAAACATAATGACTTTTTTTTAATTACTTGTTTCTAGAATGTATTGTATAGAATAGAATCATCTACATTCTTCATAGAAAAGACATAAGTATTTAGTTAAAACCTTTTCTGCAAATACTTTTCTGAATCAATTAAAACTGTACCTATATATCTTAAACATGTGAGAATTCCTGGTTAGTAGCATATACAAAGTGTTCTGTAGTATTTTTTTTTATTCCAATCATTAAACATTTAAAACTCGTAAGATTGCACTCATGTTCGCTTCAAAAGTTCATTAACATTTTACTCAACTTCAACTTTAGCAACTCAAACATTCTATGCATTCCCAGCTATCTCTATATCACATCCATTTCAAGCTTCTTTTCAATACCCTCAGCTTCCATCTACAAGACGCAATAACACACCCAATACACTTCCGAAGAACTTAAAACAAACTTTACTCCAACTACAAACAACTCTACTTTAAAGGCGAGTATTGAAATCCATAAACGAACTTCCACGTCCCATCGGAATAAATTTTGTCCCAACCTGGTCAATGAGAAGAAGGGGATGGGGGTGCACTGAGATCACGTTCGAATGTTCTATTCAGCTCATTTTGGATCGATGGCTTTATCCACCACCGCGAGATTGGAATATTTGCTAAGCTCCCGAGCTTTCCTCGGCACAATTTAGTCTCTGTAAACGAGAGGGATATTGCAAGGTCATTGTTGAATATAACAGTTGCGCATAAAACTTCGTTTAACAATAAATGGAACAACAATGATGATGAGAAGCTCAGTTAGTTTTAGTAATACTTTTGCCATGTCTAGCCTTTAAAGGACGAAGAGGATATAGATGAACAAGAAATTGGTTTTTGATTCCATAACTAAAGTTATGAGTTAGAATAGATTTTGAAATAACGTTTAAGTTTTGATGTTGATAAAGAAATATACAAATTCAGTCTTAGTACAAAACTCATTATATATGTGTAAGGGACCCCAAAGTTATATTACTTATGAAAATCGATAAAGATAAGCTACAAATTATATTATACCCCTCTCAAACAATTGACGTACAAACATTTGAGAGGGGGATAATATGCTTTTCACAGAAATCTTCACAAAAATAGGGATTTTTTCCCCCCAAAGGGAAAAAATATTTAGTTTTTTCGTCAACAGATGGCATTGTAGGTATTTGTAAGCAACTGGGAAATGCTATTTAAGTAGACGTAGGGCTGTAAGATTTTTTTTCTAAACTGTAATTTGTTGAGAAAAAATGAACTATTTTTATTTTGTGATGGTTTTTTTAAGAAACATTTTTGTTTTAAGGAAACTATATATAATTTAAATAAGTGGATTTGATCATGAGCAACATTAGAAAAGGGCAAGGGAAAGGGGAGGGGGTTGCAAACCCTGGATTTTCAAAATTAAAAATAATATAGAGAAAAGTAGTATGATTCAACGGAAATTGAAGTAATACACAGGTTTTAAAATATTCAATTGTTAAGAAAATTAATACACATCTTTTCCTTATATTTATTAAAATAAACAAGTGAAAAATCAGGGTTAAAACGAAAAATCAGGGTTAAAACAAAAAATCAGCTGCCTTGCACCTCCTTGGGTTCCTCGTGCACCCCTCTGAAAATAATTCTGCGGGTGTCCATAAATTTGATGGTGTCTTGTTATCAATATAACTTTAAATAATTCCTTTCTTTTGTAGAAATCTAACAACTTTAAAGCAATTCATCTATTTTATATAAAATTTTACTTTTTAAAAGAAATTGAATCGCTTAAAGTAATTAGACGCTGTATAAAAAATATCAAAGTAAAAGAAACAGTCAGGAAATCTAATAGTTGTCTCCAAATGGCACCCTTTTGTGGTTCTTTTTTTTTTTTTTTGTGTTTTCTTTGTGGTGCTTAATACAATGAACTAATTTGTGATTATTAGTAAAAAAAAACTATATGCAATCCTTTCTTGGTAAGCTTGTCTTTAAGAAATAACATAATTTCAATTCAATGGATACATAATCGTACACACATATGAACCAATACTATTTTTTAAAAAATCTCTAACCTGTTACTTCTATAAATTTCTTAACCATGCTCTATTTATGAAACACATATTTTAAATTATTATAATTTACTTCTTCAAGATCATTCACAGTTCCACATAATTGCGACTATTTAAATGAGTGCAGAAATATATGGCGTAATCTAGCATTCGCTTGAGCTCGAGGGTCTTTCCTCCCTGTTATTTTCATTTCTCTAAGTGCTGGAGAATCAATGCGACTACAGTAAAAGCTTTCTTATCAGAAACTACTTCCTATTTCTCAATAAAAATAACTGTCTTTAGGATTCAAGGAGATAAAATACAATAATGGATATTGATTGTATGTCAGAAGGGGGATTGCAGTCTTTTGGCTCATTTCAAGATAATATTAAAAATTCCTATTGATATTATGCCATTATTGTGGTTATGGTATATTCCTAAAAGTACAACGTTTTCTAACTGTTCATGTTTTTAAATCCGCATGTATTGTTTCAATGTCATAGCATCGTTTTGCAATTTTTTTCCATTGTGACGTTAGTAGGAATATAAAAATTCTTACTTTATTCATGTATAAGAATTTTATATTTCTTTCTACAGTACTAACTATCAAGCTACAGACTTTCAGATGTGAACGTCACAACCACAGATAAAGCACACGTTTCAGCTGTTCGAAAACTCATCAACCCTTCATAATGCTTGGAGCTCAATTCCAAACCGTTCACGGAATGAAAACCCTTCGCGATATTCTATTGGTTGCTGACTTTCATTAACTTTGCAGAAAAATCTAAATACAATCTAAATGTAATCACTTTGTTTTTAAGTAGTTTTTATTTCTGAATATTATAATGCTTCTTGCAACTTTTTTAGGAACCTAAAAATTTACTGTGAAAAATTGTTCGGTGTAATTTAGTGTTCTGAGGAAAAATCTTGCTAGTTTTGCACGCATTCCTACTGAATAATTTAATTTTTTTTATAATTTATCTGGGTATAAAGCAATGCAGTCACACATTCACATTCATCAGACTCCTTTCCCATCAACACTGATTTATACCAAACAATTTTGCTGTTTAGATGCTGTAGGTGTTCTTTTTTATGGTCATTTCTTGTCCTAAATGTTTGATTAAAAATTTAACGCACACATTTTATATCAAACTATTACCTATTCTTTAGATTATAACCACTTTACCGAGATTGAATATCTTTTCTTGATATGTTATATACCAAATGCGAATATATCACTCATCTGGTGGAAGAACTACGGGGAGTGAAATTTCAGGGGAATCAATAGGGGAGTGAAATTTAGATATATTGCCTTGTTAAGCCCAAAAGTGGTATCTACAACTGATTTCAAAATGAGAAATGGCGGTTTAAAGTTTAATAAATTAATGTACTTGATGGTAACTTATTATCGAACTTATTAACTCTTTTAGACCATTAAACTTCATCAATATGTAGAGCAAATTGCAGAGCTCTACGTAGTAGCAAAAACTCAATTTGGCCGGAAAATGTCGATACCACCTCTGAAGTTAGCTCGGAAAAATAATAGAGGCTAGTTCTATTACAACGCTATGGCATAAGTGTTGACCAAACCTATTAAAAAAAGGCTACTCAACAAAATTCAAACATTTGATATTTATTAAGGGGATATTTAATGAACTAGGCATTTTGATTGAACACTTGTTGTTATAAAAGGTGGCTCTAGTCAAAAATAAAGGGGAGTGTGGGGGGGGGGGGCGCTTGCAATCAGTGGACTTCATTGAGGAATGCACACCTGACCGCAATAACTTAGACTGTGTAAAAGGAATGGTTTAAGTTAGGTTGACGGGAGCGTCGTAATAAATTTAACTCCTTTGCAAGAAGTGAGGTTACTATACAATAGGTTTCAGAAGTGATGCATGTATGAGAGAAAAGTAGAAGTCCAGTTGATTGTACCAGATGGTATCAGGTGCGATTTCCAGATACAAGTGAAAGAGATGAATGGGAACATGGGGAACTAAACTCACACTTCTTCAAGCATTGGCTAGAATAAAAAAATTATGGAATTATCCCGAGAAAAAAGATTAGTGGCAGAGATTTGATCCAAGGGATTCAGAATTCGAGAAATGGCAAGAAAGCACGATATTCGGAAAAAGGATAAAAGTACGAGGATATTGGTTTCTAAGACAATCCAGTCACATTTGACTGACACCCCACTCTACTCGATTGTGACTTAACATTTCCCATCAAGGAACCTGCAAAGTACACATTCCCTGAGAATTTAACTCGTTTAACTATTTCTCGCTCTGATGATGATATTTTGGCATGTTATGTCAGCTGGAATAGCTCACTTCAATCAACTGGCTTCACCTGCCACTGTCGTAGTTCTCTATATCTACAACAATTTGTTAGTCCCTGAAATTTGAACTAAGTTGACTCACGCTTCAATTCAATTTGCTGCACGAATTAGTGAACGTAATTTCAGGATAGTGATTGAACCGTGATAAGACTACGTGATAACTGTATCGTGTTTGGACATAAACCGACAATAACTAATAAGTTGTGTACTGTGTTTAAGCCTGTGCCATTCTAGGGCCGGGCTTCCGTAGCCTGGTGTTTCACGGTAAGTGGTTTCAATTGTCTCATTGTACAATTGTTAAAGCCAGCGTTTGAGGGTTTAAATTTTAACTTGATTATAACGTATAGTTGAAGAATTAACTAACTGTTAATGATTGCAATGCAAAAATGTTAATTATCTATCTATATAATATATATATATATATATATATATATTATATATATATAATATATATGTCAATAAATTTTAATGAAAGCAACATTTAATCGAATTTCAAAGTTCTTCTCTACAATCACCATGTACTGAAGCATCTATGTACCCAATTTCGCACCTCTAGGTACAAAACTGTGGATTTGTAAAAGGTTCAGACGTACACACAACTCACTTTTATATATATATATATATATATATATATATATATATAAAAGTGAGTTGTGTGTACGTCTGAACCTTTTACAAATCCACAGTTTTGTACCTAGAGGTGCGAAATTGGGTACATAGATGCTTCAGTACATGGTGATTGTAGAGAAGAACTTTGAAATTCGATTAAATGTTGCTTTCATTAAAATTTATTGACACGAAAAAAAAATAATCTTGGAATGGCAACGATATATTTTATTACATTAGAATAAATCCAAAAGTTATTTTAAAGTCCCCCCCCCCCCCTTATTTTTCTGATTATTTTTTTGTACTACAATAGTCTGTCCTTCAAGTGGTTCAAATATTATTATAATTTTCCATATATTTACTGTGAAATGACGCTCTGCGTATGCGCCGTTTGAAAACGTAATTGTATGTACACTATTGAAATCCACTGAAAACTTTCAAATCATTTCGATATTTGCTAGTATTACTTTTTATTTCCAAGTAAATATTTATTAGTTTCCTTTATCCAGAATATCAAAAATCTTACTTGTGATTGTTTTTATTTTTAGTATAGTGTTTTTGTATTGTGTATCCAAGTTCCATATTATTTAATATAGACTTCAATGCATTATTTGTATTATACGTGTTTTACTATTTACACTAGACTATTTTACAATTTACACCAGAAGCGTAGTATTTCATTAGCGATTTTATTTCTCTGTTGTTTGTTTTGGTCGTGATTATGAAGTTGGTAACTTCTTTTTTCTCTGTGTACTAAAAATAATTTTAAGAATATAAAACGTTTTGGGTTCAGATGTTGTGTAAAACATTTCTTTGGCCTGATTTTATTTGGTTTATTCCCAGATAAAAGCGGTTTCTAGCAACGATTCTTTTTTTCTTCAGTTTTTATAATTATTTATGTTTTAACTTAAGTTGGAACTAATCTGTTAGCCGTGTACCAGATAAAAATCACCAAATGAAAAACGTAAGTAATCCAAACTAACAATTTTCAAATAATTTATAATTTCGATACTTAGAATTGGCTATACATTACGTGCCACTTAAACGTTTAAGTTTGGGACCAACTGGTACCCGTCTAACGCAAGATAATAAAATTAAGAGTATATTAAGAAATATTAAGAAAACACTTAATATTTATATTTTAACTTAATTTTATTATTATTTATGTTTTAATTTTCTTTTAGTTACCGTGCTTTTGATTTTTGCAATTTTTCTGATCGTTAAATGAAAAAAGTCGCCAAATGCAACGGTTCTACTTTTCTTAAATGTAAACTTCTGTCTTTCAACGGTTCCCCAGCAGCGCGGTGCCACACTGCTAGTAATTAGGAAATAATAAATTTATTGATTTTTAACCTGTTGTTTCATTCATTGTGTTATTAATCCTTAGGTTAATTTTCAATACGTTATCCCAAGTAACTGGCTGGGAGTACGAATGCATTAACATTGGAAAAATTATTACTAATTATTAGACCAGAGACTGAAGTTCCTGTATATAAGGAAGAAGGACTCTAATAAAATAGTTGTTTCGTTCACAAAATCGAGGCTTTTTCCTATGCTTACCATCTATTTATCTAAATTTAACGAAAATGTGTATTCACGTAATTATTTCACCAGATAAGCGATATAATATTATAATACATTTCAAAACTATATTTTATAATTTTAAAACGCACAAACTCATTGGTCATTAAATTAAAATAAATGACTTCAAAATTTACGCATTACTAGTATTTTAGCCATATTTTACAGTGTTATGATAAAATTTCAAATGCATAGCTCTGCATTTGGTAAACTAATTCAGTTTCGATTAATACAATCAATAAATCTTTAGAACTCTTCCTTAAGCAATGAGATATAAAATATTAATGATATTAAAGAATCATTATGGTTTGATGAGCCAAGGTTCATACAATATGGGATATGAATATAATACATATCGATATATTTCTGACATAAATAACTATGGTTGTTAGGTCTTAAGCTAATCTTTTAAATGTAAATAAATATTAAATGGGATGTTTTATATAATATGGTACTATTGACTGTCATATGATTTGACAAAAAAATTTGAACTTTAAAATATATAATTTTATTTAAAGCTATTATCTATTTCGAAGAAAAAAATCAAATTTTGTTATTTATAAAAAAACATATCCTTCATTTCTTCAGAAACACATTTATAATCATTAAATGAATTCTCCAAGAATAATCTCGCTCAACATTTAAACCATTTAGTGTGAGCAAGAAAGCCTGTGCTATAAAAAATATTGCCGTAAGAACTCTTAAATCCATAAAGAAAATATATAGATTTCATACATTTTTACTTTAACCATACATTCATACTTTAACCATAAGTTATATTATTATTAAATATCATAGCCATCATATTTTACACTCGTGCATTTACGTATGCAATCTTTTGAAATTTCTTAAGCAATAAAAATGAGTTGGAATTGAAATATTCCTGCATTTCTGAACTTCTTACATAAGTGCAATGGCGGAATGACCATTACGAATTGCTTTGGCCTTAGATTGGGTTTTATGCTTCAAAGTGATTGATTGTAGATATGTTATTTATTTTTATTCATTGAGGATATGGATTCAAATATTAGTGGATATTTATAAAGTGTTATTATGAGTTTGGTTGAGAAAACATAATAGTATGGATTTTTTTGTATTAAAAAGAAACCTTTTCATATTTGTCAGAAAAAACTAACAATGGCTATCAACTGTTTATAGTTCGGGTCAATCAAACTTGGTACTAAGTTCTCGGATGAAAACATGGTTAGCGAAGGCTCTGATTGGCTGGAATTTAAGCTTCTAGCTAGTGTGCTTTCTTCCGGGCACTTACTACCAAGTTAGGTTGACCCGAAATATAATGCAAGTCAAATTCGTTCAATTTTACTTCTAATGAAACATCTCTTGTTATTAAATTTTTTATTTTTATTTTACTAAATGACTTTTTTAATAGATATACTTTGAAGTTATATTGATTATAAAACGTTTTATAAGATATATGAGTATTAATTTTGCAACAAGTCACCCAATAGTTCTATTAACTGTTCGCTTAAATTTTTAATCTAATTTTATATTACAGACATTCCAGAGTTTAAAGCGAGCCCACATTTTCAAAAACTCAGTAATTTGTCTCGCGCTCATCAATATTCACTGAATTGATTTTCCATAGATCATGTAGAGCACATTTTTCTAACATAGGGATGAACATCTCGTTTTATCCATATTTAACACTAAAAGTCTCCAAACTCGCGATGGATTTTACTGGACTTATTACATTGGTTACTAGAAAAATGCTAAAATTGTTGCAAAACCATTATTATCACCTCTATAAAAGGTTATATTATAGCAAGATATATTACGAAAATATTCAAAATAAGTAAAAAAAACGTTCAAACATTTTTAAAAATCTTGTAATGAAAACTAAATTAATAATCAAATAAAAATATTGTTAAAATATTTTTTAAATATCTGGTCCTCTAAATTTTAGTATAGTTCCTAGACCACAAAAAATAAATAGCACTTTTTAAATTCTTTAATATAAAAATTAAGATCTTCTGTTTGTTGCTTGGATAAAAACTGACAGTGATGATGGTTATGTGAAAATTGGGATATTTTCTATACAATTCTACCAAGAATTAAATTCAATTGACTTAATGCGATTGCTTAATAAATTAAGTTTGGCTTGTAATTAGTAAAGTTAAATTGCACAGTAATCTAATTAAGTTTATTTTACCCAAAACTATATCTCGTTAACGCGTAGTTAAGCTGAAACTTAATAAGAAAATTCAATTGCAGTACTTGTGAAGCTGAAATTAATTATGAACGAAAAATTCGCTTCACCTTTCTTAAAATGTAATTGGTTTTTCAATTAGAACTTCATTAATGAAGTGGCAAATGAAATTAGACATTAATGGTAAGCGGTATGCGCAATTACATGCCTCCTATAATCAAGTTAAACTAGACACTCTTCTACGGTTAGTTCGGAGAAAAAAATAACCAACGATATATTGCAGAATGTAAGTTTAGTTTCCACTAATAGATAAACGAAATTTTAAGTTAAAAAGTTTACTTGAATAAATTTGAGGCATTATGAATAATAGTTAAAATAAAACCAGAATAGTAAATATTAAATAATTAAAATTAATTTTATCCACTAAAAACCTATTGTACTAGTAATCCTATTATTTAATTAACTGCATGATCCACAAATAAATATTTCCTAACACTATTTTCGTTTATGGATGTGATATAACTTTCACTTCTGTAATTTGGGTGTAATTATACTGGCTGGTTCTTCGATCGAATTTTTTTTTTATCAAAAAGCAAATAGTAGAAAAAACAACTATGTTATTTTTCACAAAATTTAAAAATATTAAAAACGTATGCATTTTTATTTAAGTTTATTTATTGAATACTAGGAACGTTATTCTGTTAATTATTCTTGCTCATACAATTGTTAAGGTATTTTTTCTCGTTAAACTAACTATTGTCCAAGCTACAATTTATATTTTTAATATTTTTCAATGGGCCAATATGCTGAGCTTTTAAATTTATAAGGTGCGGTTCATAATTTCCTGGACTGGGTCTAATAACTCTGTGAATTATATACCTATGTAATATGTTTTGAATTAATCTCTATCTATCGTAATACACTTCTTTGCTTAGCTGTAAAAGTATCATTAACAACTTTTAAAGTCATTTTTTTGGAATGCTCTTCAATTTTGGCGTCACAAATTTCTTGATTTCTTAAATATACTTGAACCATGTTCTCTTCAGTAAATGTTTCAGTTTTGGAAACAAGAAAAAGTAAGTTTATTTTTAGTCTTAAAAGTATATAGAGGTTGATTAATTTCCGTGACCTCATGCTGGGTCGAAAACCACTTCGCAGGCAACGCAAGCCTGGTGTTATTGGGCAAAAGAATTATGTTAAAAACGAGGTTTTACTCTGCGAATTCTTTCTCGAAGTCGAGCCATTACTTCTGGTTAAAATTGAAATGTGACAGTCCTGCTAGGTTGAATAAATTCATGAAGAATAAGCAAGGTTTTAGAATACCGAAGAAAAACCATGACGTAATAATTGAAGAATATTACTAAAGAGGACTATAAAAGTTGTTCCTGAAGCTTTTATAGCCAAATACAGAAGTGCATTACTATTGAAGGAGAATACCTCGAGACATATGAATATGTAATTCACCTAATGTTTTCCGGAGTTATTAGATCAGCCCTGAAAATAAACAATCACATTTCGTAAAGGAACCTTTCTGACGGTCTGTGACCTATATTTAAAATACAGAAAAGAGTTATTTTTTGTATCCTTGGTGTGATATAAATAATAGGTTGGATTTAAACAATGCAGTTTCTGGATAGCCTCAGAATCATTTTTCATAAACATAAAAGACCCTTTGTGAAGAATTTGAACCAAAATTTAATTAGTTACTCAGCCTTAACATATTTATAATATTCACACAAAAGAACAATTTTAAATTAATGGACCTACTCTTAGAATACATCTCCTTAATTTTCTCAACACTAACTTAGTAAAAATTGCAACTGGTGATTCTCCTTCGAATGTCTTTCTATGTCTTTCAAATCTAATCGAAAACAACAGTCTCAAATGCCGACTACAACATTCCACATCAATATTCGAACCAAATGGTCTCTTAAAAAGCAACTACTTTAAAAATAGCCCTCCCACCACCTGATTGATCGAACCACCACTAATAGCCACGTCACGTGATCTCGCCATCCTTTCTTTCATAATCGTTTGGTCCGTTAATTATTCCGCAAATGGCAGCATTAATGACATTCTCTCGTTGTCCCCTTTGCTTTCTTATAGGGGATGGTCCATTTCTCCCGGTAAATGAACTCTTGCCATTAGATGCACAAAGTTGGATGGTTGTTAGGTGAGTTTATAGAAAAGAATTGTGTCTCGTAATATTTACAGCAGCTTAAATATTGCGTCATAAGAGTGATATCTCCAAGGAGATAACGTTTCACAGTAAGAAACACTTTCAGATAAAAATGAAGACATTTACCCACTTGTTAAATTTTATCAATTAGGTAAATGTTCTCATTTTTATTTAAAGTGATAAACCTTATGTAAAGTTTTATTTTGATTTTTTTCCCGTTATATGACAACACTTGGGATATATTTGTGACCAATCACAATGTACATATGTAAAAAAAATCCAATTTTTACTTTCTAGTAGTCAATAATAATGCATATTTCGTTTCTCACAAACATAGCAGTGAATAGTGATATAACACTTTTGCAACAGCCAAGTTTAGATAAACTAGTAATCATTTGATTTAAAAGGAGCTGATTAAAAATAGTATCTTGTTCTATATCAAAATACGTTCTTTATAAGATATATCCCGATTCTAAACACTATCCACACACACACACACACACACACACACACACACACACACACACACACACACACACACACACACACACACACACACACACACACACACACACACACACACACACACACACACACACACACACACACACACACACACACACACCATTTCTTGACATTTAATGTTATTAGCATCTAAAACTAGAAAATTACGGTTACGAATTCAGAAGAATTTATACCCCTTTCCACCTTTTCAGGCTTTTATGGTAGCATGGGATTTATCCCGAAAATTTTGTTTGAGAAGATTTTAATTTATGGCAATGAATGTATGAATGTACTTTTTCAAATTCTACATAACATTAACGTTTATTTTTAAACTGACAGTGGAGTACTTGATATTGATGTAACCACTTGAAAAGGTGTATAATTACAGCTATTTATGTTTGAGTTCCCAGTATTAAATAAAAGCTTTTATATCATGCAAAATTATTGGGGTTCACATAGTTCAAATTAATATAATCTCTTACACAGCATGCTTTTATTTAAAAATAAAAATAAATGTTGTTTTACTACCTTATCTTTCTTTAATGAGCAAATCTTGGTTTGATAACATTGTGATTTGTGCAATATTCTGAAAGAAAGCCAGAGGTATTAAACAGTGTTATAACTTATAAAATATAAGATTCTTTTTTAACTTTTATCTCCAAAATGATTCAAAACACGTACTTAGAATACGGGAGTACGCGGGTTTGATTCCTTTGTATCCGTAATGTATGATTTTAAAAATTAGTAAACATGACATCTAATGTAAAAATTGATCTCGGGCTACATATTAAGTTTCCATATAGATTACTTTCATTCCTTTTTGAAATCTCCTTTCATCACCTCTTTGAAATTTATTAAAGTGTTTCAGATGTATATTGTAGCCATGTTTAGCCGCAGCATAAAAGTTTTTGTACCATGACAAATCCAATAAAAACAAGCATAACTTTCTTTTTATTTAAGAATGATGGCCACAATCTTATTTTAGCTCAATAATTCCGTTCAACCAGTCTGTTACACTCGTTAGTACCGTGAGTATCTGAGGTTAATAGTGAACCGAAAGTGAAATGGGGACGTGCTTAAGCACATAAGCCGTATCTGCAACTGATCTCAAAATAAGAAACTGCGGTTTGGCAACTTAATATAGTTAATAATAACTTATCGATTAACTTATTAACTTGTTTTAATATTACCCATGCAGATACGATCATTAAGCTTCACCATTGTGTTGATCAAATTACAGGGAACAACCTGGTAACAATAGCTCAGTTAGGTCGACAAATGCAGATACCGTCTCTGAGCGTGTAGTCAAAAGTGAACAAAAGTGAAATGGGGACGTTCGAAGTACATAAGCCGCATCTGCAACAGAGCTCAAAATGAGAAATCGCAGTTAGGCAACTTATTATAGTTGATGCTAACTTATGGACTAACTTATTAAATTTTTTTAATATTTCCCGAGCAGATACGATCATAAAACATCACCATTATGAATAAACCTCACCATTATATAAAATAAATTACAGGGAATGACTTGGTATCCAATACTCAGTTTGACCAAAAAATGTAGATGATTGAATGGTTGAATATTTGAAGTGGCCGTCCTGCAACGTATTTATTAAGGAAAGAACTAAGAAATATGAGATGGAAGTCCCTTTTGTTTACTAGCCTTGGGAATAGAAGACCAATAATATCGCTGATCGCTCTGAGATGAAGAAGAAGTGAGAGATATTTTTCAGATAGGAGATGGTATCACATGCGAGATGTAGTTTCTTCGGATATGGAGGACGGTTGGTCGTCAGGGGTAATGGGGGATTTCCTTAGTGATGATATCCGGATCATTTGTTTCCATTGATTGCTGAGTTTGGTCCATGCTCATCGAGGAAATAAAGCGAGGAAAGCAATTAGAAGTTGTGAAGTTGCTGTTGTTTTGTATCTAGTAAATGGAGATTGCTTTGAAAATATATTACCGTAGCTAATGTATATTTAAATAATGTCGATATGCCTAGTAAGGGTTGATAAGGATGATGATTACAGTTTTAAAAATAGTTTACTAAAATACAACTTTTCAAAATTACTTTGGTTATTGGAAAATTCTTCTTTTTAATCATCAAGTGTGTGTTTCGAACTTCATTATTAAATAGATTTATTATCTTAACCCATTAAAGACGACTTTGAAATAGTTAAAAACAAAAACTTTTTACCTAATACCTTGTTTATTTCGATCATTTAAAGTATATTTTGAATTTTTCAGATTTTTTGGAAAATTATTTTTATGATTTTTAAAAAACACCAAGTGAACCACAATCGCAATTTATTATCAAAAAAAAAAAAAAAAAAAAAAAAAAAAAAAAAAATATGAACTAATGAATGAATAAATAAATAAATAAATAAATAAAATGTTGACTGGCAAATTTTCTTACCAACCGTCGTTAATGAATTAAAAGGATGGACATCGTCTAATTTTAAAAATAACTAAAAAATAAATAAAACTATTGGGAAAATAAATTGTACTTTTTACCTATAAAATTCATGTTGATATGTTAGAAAGGGAAATTAGATTTGTAAATGTATTAACTAATTAGACGAGAGGAGAGTGGACAATTTAAAATTGAGTTTTTATGCAAATTTTTATTTTTTTAAAAATGATTTTTGTCCCTATAAAATATGAAGAGATAAATGTCAAAAAATAAACAAATCTAATCTATATTTACCGATACAACAATTTAAGCAACTCTGTCATTCTTAACAAAGCACGATCGAAAATTTTACATCAATAATTAATGTTTTTGTTAATGTTTTTTAATGTTTGTTTTGTTAATGTTTTGTTAATGTTTAATGTTTTTGAATAAGTAAAAGATAAATGCAAAAGAGATTTTAAATGCTTTTCATCAATTCTGTTAATCATCAACTTACTTTTATGTACATCATTAAAATTAAAATTTCATTGCAATATCTATTTCATTATTTCAAATTCAAATTCATAAATTTATGAATAAATTTATAACTGGGAATTTATAGCCTCTTTCACTTCTAGAGGCATCGAAAACTCATTCGAATGGAAATTTTTTCTCAGAACGAGAGAGAGAGAAATAAAAAGAAGAAAAAAAAAAAAAGAAGAAAGAAAGAAAAAGTCAACATTCGATTGGCATTGTGAAGATTTTTCATGCCAATCATTTAAATCTCAAATACTTTATTTTTCTATACTTAGAGAAGAGGATAGCTAGCTGCAAACGAAAATATTTCAGGACTGAAGGAAGTAGATCAGTTCGAAAATAAAGTTTTATTCACTTAAACTAAAAATGACAGAAGAATATATTGGTTGTACACAAAGTGTTAAAATCTTAATTTGTTTAATAATTAAAGATAAGAAATTAGTGGAAATTGCAAAGAAATTAAATTGTTGAAATTAATTTTTTTGGTCTGTTTTTTAAGATTATTTCTGGTGAAACTCTTTCAAATGCAGCAATAACATTTTTATATATTTCAATTTAAGGAATCTAACAATTTTTACAGTTTAAAGACTGCTCTTTTGAAGATGTGCTATTAGCAAATACAAAATTATGAATTATAGCTATCTATTAAAGTAAGCTTGATTTATCAAGAAAAAAGTTTTAAGTATGTATTTTGACTAATTTTCAAAGTGATAATTATATAAAAAATTCAGAAAACTATTTTTATTTCTCAAATATATATTTTAAAAATTGAATTATTTTCATTTAAATTAAATTAGATATTCATGAGCAACACATTATTTTTTAATTGTATTACAATTTACATTGATATAAATAAATTTAATGTTTTGAAGTTGTATTGCTTAGTAGCTATTTGTATTTTTCATATACAATGTGATCAAATTAATGTATTTCATTCATCATTATTAAAAAGAGTTTTTTAATATTATTTTTCAAAACTGAACAAACAAATACTGTTTAATTACTTTATGAATTAATGGATATTATTTTCAGGTTTTTTTTTTTTTTTTTTTTTTTTTGACAAATTGTTTATTCAAAGTCTTTAAATAATACTAATCTAATATAAAAATATTAATAGAAGATTGAAATAGAAAGAAAGAGAAGCGTCCTTTATATCGAATCCACTTTTTAAATTTATTTTAGTTATGCTAAGAATTTAGTTATGTTGAGAATTTAAATTTATATATTTATTCTACTTTTGCTAAGTAAATTAAAAATTTAACTTATTATCAATTTAAAATACGATATCCATAGCTAAATGTTAAAAAGAAAATCATGGTAGAGTACATAATAATGACGAATAATCATTTAATGTCCCAAACTGATAATCATAGATAATCAATTTGAGGCATTACATGAGTATTCTCAATGCCGCACATGTAAGTACTCTTTGTGCAGCATAACATTCTAAAACTCCGTTCTAAATACTCCTTGTGATATTACCAGCTTATAAAGCTTACAACTTATTGAAGCTTATGTACGCCTTAAACCATTTGCTTGAAAAGTTTTTTTACAGACGCATAAAATTCCAACGTTCCATCATTTTCTAAATTATACTTCTTCAAAATCCATTTGGCAACCACAAAAAAAAAAACCCGAAAAACCTCGCAGTTTTACAATCCAGACTGTATTCTGGAAATAAAACCGTATTGGCAAAGAAATAATAAAATTCCTCACACTTTTCCGATTTTTCTAAAACCACCTCATAGAAAGAGACTATAACATTGTTGCCGCTTATGCATTGATGGCGGAAATGCTGCAACGAAGTTTACAGAAGAAAAAAAAGAAGAAAAAAAAAAAAAATCCACGGAAATGCACAAAATGGGAAACAGACTTCTTTCAATAGCTTCGTCGCGTGGAATATTTTCCAGGAAGTATTATGATATCCCTACTATTCCAGCACATGTCCCCCTTTGCTTTTGGTCCCTGCGAATGCCATTTTCTTTGTCCTTTTACGCTGCCTATCAGGAGCGGAAACTTTGGGTGGAAGTGTGCCTGTCAATATACTGGATGATGTTAAACCCTTAAAAATGTTTTGTCGCCTAGAAAGCGCATAAAAAGATGTTCTTACCCCTAGAAATGTTTGTCGTGGCTGAGTTTTCTTTAGAGTTTGTTTTGTGAATGCAAAAGCATGTTTACAAACTGAAATAGCATCTGGAGAAGAAACTGTGTTTTGTTCAGTCCATTTATTTGTACAGTGGTAGTTTACTGAGGAAATCTTTGGAAATCATTCGGTATGTGTTCCGATATCTTCTGAAAAATGCTTAAATGTATATTATTTTTTTCAATTGAATCTTATATAAACATTTTAGCAATACGGATTTTTCATAAGAATGCATAGTGTGTAAATAACGTAAACGTGAAATTTTTTTTTTTTTTTTTTTTTTTTACAACAAAAATAATTTCTTCTTCTTCTATTGGTTCGACAGCCTTTTGTGATCCAAGAAATTCTTCAGATTCTTTATAATTTCTTTCCTCTTACGATACTTAATATTTCTTTATTCAGTGATATTTCTTTCCTTTTCGATTTCAATAAGTATGTTTCAGCGTGAAAAATATATTTTTGGATATTTACTAAGGTTCCATTATAGCTAAACAAATTACTTAAATTGAATTTCTATTGGGGTGATGTTTCATA
The DNA here is from genome assembly GCA_963978545.1 of Linyphia triangularis. Lineage (NCBI taxonomy): Eukaryota > Metazoa > Arthropoda > Arachnida > Araneae > Linyphiidae > Linyphia > Linyphia triangularis. Next base: position 30,678,534 of record OZ021724.1, read on the forward strand.
AAAATGTAACTGTTACTTAAATTAGTTTTTTTAAATAAAATTAATAAAATAAGTTTGAAAAAATATTTATGATATTTTGGAACGAACATGGAGATATAGTTTATATCATCTATTTACATAAGACCAATTTTTAACAAATAATTTTCATATTTTGAAAATGCTAGTTATGTAAAAATGTCATTCAATAAGCATAAATTTACTCTACTTTTAATTTTATTAATTATTATTAATATTGAATTATTGTATCCATTTCAGGATACACTCTTTAACTTGATATAAAATGTATATTTTGTTAAAACTACATTTAATGGAGAAAATATTATTACTACAAGCATAAACCATACGCTAAATGCTAACCATTTTAAAAATTCAAATATAAATGGAAATCAAATGTTTCTTCACGAAAGGGTTTATAATAATAGTTCCAGCAATTGAGCTTAAAAATTACAATTCTAGAACTCAATACAATATGTGTCATGCACATATTTCTGTTTCAAAATACCCAAGTAATCCATGAAAATGTCACACAAGCAACTGAAGATGATACACAGAACTAACACTCATAGCCCAGAAGTCAAACAAAGCCGAGAAAAAGAATATTATGACGTCACTTATGTCAATTCGTGGATGATTAATGACCGTTTGAAAGCCGCGGACTCAACGCATCTGCAAGTGTTCATATCCAGCCAGATCCTACAAGCTGTGTGAAGAATTTTGCGGTGTTACAGGGGCGAAACGAAACTCAACTTAATGCCCTTTTCGTTTTGCATAATGTTTCTTTTGTAGTCCTGAAGATTGAAGACATATCGTGGAAGATGGGGGGGATGGATAGGAATTGAATAAATAATCGCGTTCTGAAGATCACTTGGTAGCTTTGTTCGAGAAAGTAAGTTCCAGAAAAAGGCGAGTTCTTTTGTCTTTGGTGAAGTTGTTCCGTTCAGATGGAGTTGGTGATAAATTTGCACACAATGGGTAGGGTTCTTCTTTTAAAAAGAAATTAGTCGAATCTTTCTTTGGAATTGGTGTTTTCTTTTCTCGTTGTGGTTTTTTTTGTTTCGCTCTTATCAGAAAGTCGTTTGATCTCTTTGAATTTTTGAACTTTTTTTTTTTTTAAGCTTGTCCATATGTGTATCGAAGTATATTTTCCGATGGTTAAATGTGACAAAATTATTTCTGCGGTTTCTTACTTTATTCAGACGATTTGAGCCAAGACAAAAGATATCTGAATGGAGGAGTTTCTTGAAATTAAGACATTAAATTTTTTTTTTTTTGAAAAAGCCTGAGAAATAAATAATGAAAAGTTTCTTTTGTTATTAAATTTGTAAAGACCTATTTTTATTTTGCCTTTAGCTAGGTAAATGTAATATTATCTACATATTAAATTGTTTTCCGAAGTTACATTACAAATAGTAGTTTTGATATTGGAAAAATAATATTTAAAGTTAGTTTAATACACTTAAATTTTTATCTGATATGATACAGCATTGTTTTACCTTTTTAATAAAATGTTTATTTCAATTATAACACATATTTAAATTATACATGACTTAAAAAACATTGAATTAATATAGTGACTAGTGCTCATATTTCAGAAGTAAATATCACCAATACATTTTAAAACAGGCGTTAAATTTGGATAGCTATTTTATAACTAAATTCAAAACTTGTTTACATACTTAGAATTTTATATTTGATTAAAATTTAATTAAATACTTGATCTAGATGCAATAGAAATGTATCGCGATTAATTTTGCTATTCCTATTACCTTAATATCATGGTTTTTCCAATGTGTTTTACAATTTGAATAGAAACTGACGTTGAAATACTTTATTCTTTGCAAGGAAATAAACAATCATTTAAAAATAATATGTTAAACTATACTATCAAATTACAACTTTTCTATGAACTAAAATACATACTTTTCTAGTCATTCAAAGAATCGTACATATGTCATGAAAATCAATCTCGGTTTCATAAATAAAAATCCTTTTGCTGAAATATACTAAACTATTTCGAAAGACAATTGGAATACTAGTCAGACTTTATTTTTTCCGAAGTACAAACATCGCCAACTTTCTAAAATGTATATATAGCCGACCAAACGGTATAGTGGTTAGGGTGCTGGCTTCTAGACCGCGAGGTTGCGGGTTCGAGTCCCGTGTTAGGCATGGGTGTTTGTAAATGTATGTTGGCTTGTCTAATGACGAATGTTTCGGCGCATTATAGCCCTCGTGTTGCTGACGGCGCCAGATAATCTGAATACAACCAATCTAAAATGTATTGTTTCATTTTACAATATTCAGTTTCATTATTTTTAAATTGGTATAAATGTAACTTTGAAAATGATTTGAGATCAATATTTTCTATATATTTTACTTACAACGAAATATCAGTTTGCAAAAAATCATTGTTCTACTTGGAATTGCATGCGGTTCAATGACCATTGCTAAAATTAAAATTTTAAAAGTGTTGCATTTGATTAAGTTATAAAATTGCGGTTTACGTGAGTAAATTTTTTTATTGTTTTTTGAATATGTAAATGTGTTGCAGTCAAATTCGAAGCTCCACGATGTAATCACTAATTTATTTAGATTTCAGTTGAGAAATATTCAAGTTTATAATATTAGTATGTATATTTTTACATTATTTTCAGTTTTTGGGATGAAATAAATTAATTAAAATAAACTTTGTATTCTGATAAAATATTTAATTCAATAATCTATTTTCTTAATAGAAACATGATTAATAAATTAAAAACCTTCTTTAAGAAGCAATTTATATTACAGAGAAACAATGAGAAAGAATTTTTGACTCCCCATGTAAATGTCAAAAAATATGTTTTCTAGAATGTTTAAGTTACCAATATACCAATATACCAGAATACCAATTATAACAATATGTCTTATAAGTGTGATATTAGTTAAGAAACTCTTAACAACCAGTTTTAAAAGATTTTACCAACGACTAAGGAAGTATTTTACTAAAGGAAGACGAGATGTTTGTTTACTTTCTAAAGTTAACGTATGCCCAAACATTAATATTTAATCTTCCTATTTATATATTGATGAACTGTATTCTAAAACTAAACCTGTTAAAAGTTTCTACAAAACTTATCCCACATCAATTTTAATTAAAACTTGAATTAAATTAGCTAAGAATGAAATTTTTAATATCTATTACATCAGAGATATAAATATTATATGGGAAATTCGATTTATATTCTATATCTTTATTACTAACAGCAACTACGTTTCAGAAACATTTTATTTACTCAAGTAACATTTGATGTGCCTAAATTTAAATACACATTTACGCCTCTTGTGAATAGTTAAAATCTAATAAATATCTTTAATTGCTAATAACACTTAAGAACTACTCCCTCACACAAAATCTTTTAATCCCATATCAGTCTGATATCATAGAGTGTAAGTTTAATTCCCAAAATTCCCCATTAATAATTTGCTCAACGTACGAGTTAATTCAGTATGGAAAACAAATTACCAAAATTAATACCTTCAGAATCGTAAACTTCGAGTCCATTTGCATTCACCTATCACAAACTAGTACCAATCTAACTGCTTGACTTGATGTCTCCAAACTCATAAAATCTCCTGGACCATTAACGATAGCACCAGTCAATTTCTCATGCTATAAACAGAGAATCAAATGGCTAGGAGTTCATATATTTATTAGGCATTAGGACATGATCTCTTAGGAGTTACAACTGATTTGACGGATCCAATTTGGGTCGAGTTGTATTCGAAACCATCGCAACTCTTGATTGGATGGGATGTTGTATGGCTTGGCCAATCGGAGTCAAGATGTGGAGTGGGATCTAAATCGGAATTACTGCCGCGTAGATTGCAATTAAGTAAACACCTTGTTTGTGTCCGAAGTTCTTGTTTGTGAATGAGGACCGTAAAAAGGGAATTAGAGATGATATTGGGCAGGATTGTGATTGGTTGTAATGAAAAAAACAAATAAATAGTGAATGTAAAACATTAATTGCTGAAAGATAAATCAGTTTATACTATATTAGTGGGTTCGTGCGCAACCTGGATATTTAAGATTGCGTAGAGGAATTATTTTCTAGAAGTTTATGAGATTTAGATATTGTATTCCATTGTCGAGCAATGTAATATTCTTAAGGTTTCCTCAACGGGCTGAAATTGCGATTTTCTCATTTCTACAGGGCTGCCATCTATTGTGTACTATCAAAACAATCCAATTTTTCTATATTATTTCTGATATTTTTTTTTTTACTTATGTTTTTAAATAAATAACACAATACAAATTCAAATAAATTATTCGCCAAAAGCGGATTTAGATCTTAATCTTTAAATTAGCACATACGTAATCATAATAGAATCCTCACAATAGCATTTTGGTTATGTATCAAAAGACACATAATATAAAAAGTGTTTAAAAAAAAAAATTATACTTTTAGTTGGGGGAGGAATAACTTATGAATCATTTGAAATATCTTGGAACATATGAAATAGGTTGGCTCTATTGAAAATTTTCTGGTGTAAAACTTCACTTGGGATTTATAGTGCCGCAACCTTCACTATATCTATATTTGTGTAAAAGAGGGGAAGTGGTCAGCTGCCTCCTGGAAAGCCTTTCAGGAAGATTTGCTCCACTTTCGGTTTTTTAACAAGAGAATATATGGAAAATTTCTTCCATGCAATTTTATAACCGATTTAGGACTATGTCATGATCCCCTCAGTGACTACTCACAGGTTTCGCGATTGCAGATGGCCATCCCCGACCGGGATTGGTCGCGAGAGTTCTTGAATGCTAGTCACGCATTTTGTCTCCCAGCAGTTAGTGGGATCATGTGAGTTAGGGGCTATGTGTAAAGGAATATTAATGTTTCATTTTAATGATAAACTGTAAGTTGAAAATTATGATATAAACTATTTTGCAACTTAATGATCCTATATCTATAAACATATATAACATCTTAAATTAATAAGAATGTAACGTCTAAAATTATCTTCTTAAATAAATATAACTACTTAGTAGTCACGTAATATAAAAAAATAACCTTTGTACTAAACTAATACTAAGACTATTACTCACTATTTATTTTTACTTCAAATACCACAAAAATGATGCGTGTGAATTAGTACTATCGAAATAGTAATAAATTTATCACGGACCCTGTCTCTGTTATAGTGTAATAAAAAATTTCTGAAAAATCAAGACTTTGTTTAATGTTTTATCTTTTAATAAGCTTTATAGAGAATTGTTTTTTAATAATCTGAATTTTTTAAAACTTAATTAAAAAGACAAAATAAAAAGTTACAATTTAATCATACAGAATGTATACCTTGTTATAGCAATGTTATTTTAGCTCAACTTCTAGAAATATTTAAATACGCAAACAAATCTATCGTATTCAAATGCGAGACGCAGCCAGACAAAATTAATCTTGGTCTCTTTCTATGTCCACAAGAGATGGATCATTCCAGAAATAAAAAATTTATAACTTCTAATTCCAACATTCACTTCAACAAGTAAGAAAACTTTCTATAAATATTTAATTTCATCCTTCGCAAATTAAAAAATTATAATCCATCTTTTCATGAAGTTGATAAAAAGAAAGACTTTTCGGTGGAGCTCTTGAATTTTTCGAACAATATTAGAATCACCCTTGGAATTAAGTTCATAGAACAAAGGTAAAAAGAATGTCAAAATTGAATAAGCAACGAGCGAGGCCTTGGAAAATTCTTTGGAAACCCTCCCTAACGCCAATTTTTTGTTCGCCTATAATCGGATTAGAAGTTGAAGTGTGGTTGGGTTATCTAAGCAACAGGAAGAGATCGAAATATAAGAGTTCTACCCAGTACCTTGCAAGTTTTTTTTAGTGTCATAACAGGTATAATAATGTGTTCTTTTTACGTTTGACTTTAGTTTGCGCCCTGGTGAATAATTGAAAAGGGAGTTCCCTTGGTGTATTTTTAAAGTATGACATTCCACTTTTTCTGGAATGTGGAAATTAAATTTGTTTTAGGGCATTGCTATTTTTAAACGGATGGTTTTTTGAGAAAACAAATGGGATAACGCTAGGGATATTCTTGGTCAGTTTTTTAGAGTACAACCCCTTAAAGTATGCTTTCAGGAGTTCTCCTGTGAACTGAAAGTGTACTTCTTGTATATTACTTAACTTATTGCATTAGCTTTTTTTGTCATGTAAAAGTTGCAAGAGGCATAGTATAGTGAACTAGAACACCGTAACAAAACCATAAAAATAATGTATGATTCAATTTGGAGAAGATGATGCCCATCCACAAGATTTTCTTAAAGAAATACCAAAGAATTTCATTTGTGTTGAAAATAGAATAAAATCTGGAAGATTTCCATCAGGCAAGCCAAAAATTAACTAGAGATAGTTTGTCAAAATGTTTGGATAGTGACTATTAATTTAAAAGGCCAAATTTGCCTTTTTCATATGTGACACTCTTATACACAGCTTCATTCTCTATCGTCTAAATAAGGTTTAACTATTAAAGCCAAAACTAATCATACTGAAGCAAATGAAAATTTCGTCGAGACGAGATTCTGAATAGGTATAGAAACATTGCGATATACAAAATAGGAATAAGCAGAAATGATGAAATTCCTAAGACTTAAAAATTAACGAAATCAAAAACTTGGCAGATAGAGTCTGAAATTTTGAATGTGAGAATGCTCCAAAAGAAACTGTATTAAATAAGTTTTATTAACTCTAAATTGGAAAAAAAAACTATTAAGTTTGTGAAAATTGATTAAAATCCGATTAATATGATAACACATTTGCTATACTAATATTTAATACGCTACAATACTTCTTTTGTCAAACACCATTTGTGAAAAAACTAAAATTTCATGACAATTTCATTTATTTGTTTGATTGAATTTCATTTTATTGAAATTAGTTCATTAATTTCATGGAATGTTTTATACGAGGTATTGCATTTTTTTTTTTTTTTTTACTTTATTTTAGTTTGCTAATTGCTTTTCAATATTTTAGATTGAAATATTTAAGTATTCATGTTTCTTTAAAATCAGAATTTTATAAAAATGCGCCAAGGAAAGGGATGTTAAACTTGGGTTACAGGATTGAGCCTCCGGAATATGAAATCGGGTACAAGGAATGCGAAAATGAATTAATATATAAATTACCAAGGAATATGAAATCGGCTATCCAGTATTCCTCGCTACTTTGCACTTTTCCTAGTTTTTTCTAGCCAACATGTAATGGGATTGAAAGATTCGCATATATATTTTACAAAATTGTCAAGCATTTAAATGTAATGATCAGAAAATGATCAGCAGTTTGAAATGATAGTTAAACTTGAGTAAAAATTGGGATTCTTTTATACTATGTATAATCATATTCCAGACTATTTGGATTTGGAAGTGGTTAGGCCCATATATATATTAAAAATGTCCGGATTTTCTCAATCCAGATATCTCTGAAAAATCTTTTATACTATGTATAATCATATTCCAGACTATTTGGATTTGGAAGTGGTTAGGCCCATATATATATTAAAAATGTCCGGATTTTCTCAATCCAGATATCTCTGAAAAATCTTTTATACTATGTATAATCATATTCCAGACTATTTGGATTTGGAAGTGGTTAGGCCCATATATATATTAAAAATGTCCGGATTTTCTCAATCCAGATATCTCTGAAAAATCCTTTTCCCTTTCATGTGACTTCAATCGACACAATTTGTTGGAATTCGCCCGTGTAACGATGAACAAATCAATCTTTCAATATTTTTGCATTTGATCTTTGAAAAACAAACTTTCTCAGTAACTCGCTTTCAGTAGATTCAGATTTTGGGGGAAAAGAAAATTCGTATATTTTTTTTTTTGCTTTAAAACGGGATTTTTTTTTTTATCCAATAGCTTATTTTCAGACTAGATTCTTGAGAATCGGAGATATTTTACTTTGGATTCATATGAGCATAGAGAGCACTTTACTCTCACCAATTTATTTTATTTCTTTAAATTATTATTTTTATTATTATTATGAATTTAATGAAATTAAAGTTGTTTATTTTAGTGGAGTAATCTTTTATTTGTCAAATGGTAAAAAATAATTTAAAAATGTGTTCATTTTTATAAATAGGTAATAGTAAAACTAAATAAATTTTCTTTTATGTTTCACTGTTACAAAGACTGAACAAATTACATTTATTTTAATCTAAATACCTATAAAACATAAGAACATATTTTACATTTCAATAAATGAGTTAGTATAATTAATGGGAATTCTACTAAATGATCATTATCTTTATGATCACAGTGGATTTAATTTTTTTATTATTTGTTGTGAGTTTTATTGATAAGATAATAAGTTATTTCTAGATATTTACTACCATAGTGACCAACTGACACAAAATGTTACATACATAAAATGAAAATCAAAATTTTAAATATGAACCTATGACAGTATATTTTTGATATAAATTATCCAAAATATAAATAAAAAGTAAAATACGTGTTTGTTATTTTTATGGATACAAATTGTTTTATCTAAATTTAGAAAATAATTTGCAATTCTTCTTTGTGTCTTGTAAAACATACTTGATTATAAATATTATCACGAAATATTTATTAAAATATCATTTTATCGTTTGAAGACCGATAGTTTGGATAGTTTTCAATACTTTATTTCATAAGTTTTTAAAAATGTTATGGCATGCGATGAAAATATCATTAACCGAATAATTATTCTGTCATTTATATTGGCAAGTCTCTAGATCATCGTACGAATGATTTTCAATATTTCCTCAGCTCATAGTACTTAAAATAATATCCCATTATTGGAAATAATATCATATTAAAATTTGAGAGATTTTAGAGTGAACAATTTTACTTTTAATATTAAAACACCTTTTTTTTTGTTTAATTTTTCCAGTAATCTAGATTGCATTTAGAATATCAGTAAAAACTATTTATTCAAAATAACAATTGAATTTAAAAATTTCAAAATTTATCAACATGGATATTTGTATATTTTTACTATAAACTTGTTACGATTTACAATTATTGCTTTGCATTATATGTTATAAACTAAATATAAAAATGAATTTCAACGATAAGCTGTAGGACCCATAATTGTTCCCAAGAATAGATCATTGAGCGTACAAAACTTTTTTTGCGATGATTCTTGTATGTATGTATGTATATATATATATATATATATATATATATATATATATATATATATATATATATATATATATATATATATGAAACTTCTCCAAAATGGTGATTTTGGAAACATACTTTTCGATAATCCTGTTCTTATCTCTTATTATAAGTGAAACTGAGAGGAGAGGGGAAAAAAAATGATCGTTGATGAGGTATGGCTCAAGGACAGAGAACTCTGTGTTGTAGGCATTCGTTGTTTAATTTTTTAGCCATTAACGCATTTTTATGGGAATTTTGGAGGTGGGGATGTTTAGAACATCTTAAGAGCCATTACCACAGCGATTTTGATCAAAATCGTTACAGACGTTTTTTAGCAATAGTTGAAGACCATGATTTTTTTCAATGGCAGCCACCTTATGCGCATGCGCAATTTTGATGAAAACCCTAATGGTAGATCTCATGGCCACCACTTATCCGAACACCAATTTTGAACATCGTTGATTGTTTGGGAGTTATGCTGTCCACAGACACACAGACAGAAACTTTTTCTATATCGCTTTTTTGAAATCAGGATATTCCAAGATGTTAAGAAATGCAAGAAAATCTAATTTTTTTTTGACCGAATCCTATATTTGCATTACCCTATGTATACATATGGAAAAGTAAGAAAAAGTTATTTCAATAGAAAGAACACCTCATCAAGTTCTAAAATCACTAGATAGATGTGTTCACCTTTTGCAGCACGTCAAACTTCTAATCGATATTCCAGTTTTCTACAAATGTTTCGTAGTATATCAAGATGTATTGGATGAATTGCTGGAATAGTACTCTTTTTCAACTCATCCTCAGTTTATATTTTTTTTGTTTATAGTCCAGGCAAACTAGGGCCAAAAATGGCCGAACCTCAAACAAATTGCAACAAAAGGTTTTTCGTGTTTTTCGATTTAGAAAAATGTCATGAACAACATATTAAAAGTCTCAAAAAATATAAGTAACGGAAGCCCGCCATATTGGTCCTTTAACGCCATCTTGAATTTCTCTCCTAATAGTAAAATGTCTATAATTATAGCTACAGGGCTCTGATTTCATTCAAATATGTACCAAATAAAAATGTTTTTTAATGTTTAACCTTATCAACTAGAAGTACTCCCTATTTAAACAACTATTTCACTGTAATAGAATTAAAATGTATTTTTATTTGTTTGTTTCAATTGCTTTTTAAGTCATAAATTTAAAATTATCTTTTCTGTTATTTATCATAAATATAAAATTTATTTTAAAAACTATTTGAATAAAAACACAAAATATATTACATTTTATAAAAATTTTTAGTCATGAAAACCAAAAACAACTCATACCACCAACTTTGATATTTAAAAATAGTAGTTTGATGAAATTTATAACTAAAATATGTAATGGTAACACAAAGAAAATCTATTTTCATTCATCAATTATTTCACAATTGCTTCTTTCAATTGACAATTTTTTATTTTTTTTACAGTTATTTCAATTCAACCTTGAAGTAGTGCAGTTAACTTGTATTTGCTTCTAGAAACATCCAAGAGCTGGAATAGTGCTGATTGGATGTCTGTCATTATGGGTATAAGATGATCTCTTTGTAATTTCTAAACCAGTCATGAGGTACAAGTGGATTTTAGGTTAGAAACGAATAAAAAACAGTTTTGATATTTAACAATAGCTGCTGTAAAAGGATGTTACTATTTTTGAGTTACAGTAAAAATACATGGCTGTATTTTTGTTAGCCTATATATCATTAAAGCGTTTGTATCGTAGGTGATCCAATGATACAGTTGTCTTTCAACCATACCAAATAAATATTTATTGCATTTAGAAGTTTCTTCTTTTCCATCGTAATAGTCTGTGAAATTATTTTCGATGAATAGAGCGACCAAATATTTTTACTTTTTATAAATATAAGAACTGATGTCTAACTTCTCAAAGATGGATCAAGAGTGAAGGTTTTTTTTTTATTTAAAAGGTCAGACTTTTCTTTACATCTTTTCAGTTCTTTTCTTTACTTGTTGAACGAAACCTCTTAGTATTTGTTAGCGAGTGTGAAACATGACACTAGTCAATACATACATGGCATTATTAACATCTGTGCATGAAATCATAAATTTAATCCCAACTCGTCGCTGTACATCTGGTATACCAGTTCTTTTAGTTAATCGTTCTGTTCCTGTGATGGTTATTATTGTCGTTTTAATATAATGGTTCAATTCATTAGTGTCGGTTCAATACAACAAGACCAATGGCAAGAATTTCCCAATTCTTATTACTGTGACGAAAACCAAGTAGATCTTTTTGAAAGAATTTTTACATGATTGGATGTGAGAATTATCGATCTATTTCAGGTGTGTATACGATTTTGTTTATGAATTGTATCATGTTTGAAAATTATTTCAGAGTTATTCTAAGTTGTTATTCAAAGTTATTTCAGAGTTATTCAGATATATTTCAAAGTTAGTAAATGCAGATTCCATTTCCCAGAACATTCTGCTCGGAAGTATTTATTTAAACGTCAACCATTTTTAAGGACTTAATCCAAAATCTAATAGTTAAACCAATCAACGAGTTCACAAAGAGTCGATTTTATTACTTACTTCAAGTAATATACAACACAAAAATCATTTTACCAATTCAAGAAGAAAAATTCTCTAGCAGTCATCATATCTAAGGAAATATAAGGTTAATCACATCTAAGAAATTCTGTTATTTTTGGTTGCAACTTATTACGTGTCTGCTTGTTTTTAATTGGTGAAAATTGTCTATTGAAGTGGCAGTGGTATTTCCAAAGCCTCTGTAATTGCTAATGTATTCAAGGTAGCATATCTAAAAATATATGTCCTCTGCTAATTTGTGCTAGTACCATCTTTCTAAGCATATAGACCACTGTATGGCTGCAAAACTTTCGTTTAAAAATTCCTTTTAAGCCAAATTGTGTCATATGATGACCAATGCATCCCAAAAATTTCCCCTCATTATGCAAATCACCAAGTATTGGGACTAAATCATTTAAACTATTTCCTTGGTGTTGAATTGAAATAATTGCGAATAAGTCGAATGAAAACTAGTTTCCTTTTATGTCATATTATTACCTTTTTTTGGTATAAATTGCATCAAACTGCTTCTATTTTTAAATATTAAAGTTGGTATGAGTAGTTTTTGACTTCCATGTTTAAATATTTTATAAAATGCAATAATTTTTGTGATTTCAGTCAAATTGTTTGTAAAAGTAATATATTTGTGAATCAATAAGTAATCGAAACAAGCAAATAAAAGTATTTTTAAAACAATTACTATCAAAAAGTTGTTTAAATAGAATGTGTTTCTAGTTGATAAGGTTAAGCATTAAAATCCCTTTCATTTGGTACATATTTGAAGGAAATCAGAGCCCTGTAGCATTAATTATAGACATTTTACTATTACGAGAGAAATTCAGGATGGCGTTAAATAGCCAATATGGCGGGCTTCTGTTGCTTATATTTTTCTAGACTTTTGATTTGTTGTTCAGGACATTTTTCTGAATCTAAAAATTCTTTTGTTGCAATTTATTTGATGTTTGGATTTTTTTTTTTTTAAGCTCTAAATTGACTGGACTACAAGCAAATAAAAGTATTTTTAATGTTATTACGATCAAAAGCTATTTAAATAGGATTTGTTTCTAATTGATAGATTAAGCATGAAAACCCTCTTATTTTGTACAGATTTGAAAGAAGTCGGAACCCTGTAGCATTAGTTATTGGTATTTTACTATTACGACAGAAATTCAAGATGGCGGTCTTCCGCCACTTAGATTTTTGCAGACTTTTGATATGTTGTTCAGGACATTTTTCTGAGACGGAAAATGCAAAGAAACCTTTTGTTGCAATTTATTTGATGTTTTAACCGAGTTTGACTGGACTTTTATACACAACGGATTTAATAAATCCCAAGATAAACATGTCTCGTAACAGTGCGCTCTACGAAACATAATGCTAAGTAGTAGTAGTAAAATAAAACCCATAAAAATAAAGTTTATGATAATTTTTTTTTATCTGCGTTGCTAATTAATTTATTCATCAACCAGTCGCCCATTCAGTATAGTTGTTAGATCATTAGACTACCACGCTGGTGGGTCTTGGTTCGTAAGGTCTCGAATCATAAGACGTGTATGTCCTAAGTTAAGAGCAACGATTGGCCTTCCCGCTGGGTGCACCTTCACAAGTGGCCATCGCTACCTGCCTTGTAGTGACCAAGTGACTGCGAGCACAAAAAGTGAGTGTAAGTACTTGGGCTCACCGTTAGAAAAAAAATATTCATTTACATACCGCCGATTCTGTTGTCAGCGTGTGCTTGGTGTTTGCATCTAATTTTAATTGTTTAAAACATGTCTATCAACAAAATACACGGCAAACTATGTTTCAAAATTTAGTTATTAAAAATGATTGTGAATTGATGCATTCACGCCCAAATATCTTTTATTTATCCCGATTGAAATAGTTTTGGTAATAAGAAAAAGTTTCAATAACGATCGGTTAAATGGGATTTGTTAGTATATCAAAATGATTCGAGAAACATGCGTAAAAGGGACCTTCTAGTGACAGTGACAACCCCCAATACTTAATATAATGCATTGTCATCGACATCGTATTTATTTGCCAAGTTTCAACCCTATCATATGGCTGCAAGTGGATTAATTAGGACTCCATATATTTGCCCGGCAATCACACATAAACAGAAACGAAGTTAATATCAAGGATTTAAAAAATATGACATAACTTTTAAATACTTTTAGCCCGGATACAGTGTATTTAAAGTAATGGCATACATTTTTAAACTTTATGTTTTATAAACTGACCACTGTTTTATAAAAATAACCTAGTCCGTAATAGTTTATGACATTGCAACTTATGTTTTCAAACCAAAACCATACATCACAACTGTCAGATACTTCATTGCCAGGTTTATTTACGCTTTAGATAACTTCAACAATATCAGAGTGGTGCTAGACAACTTGAAAAGCAAAATCTTTCATTTTTCGGAACTGTTTTGAAAGAAATCATTACCGAATCATTATCTTTCGAGTGACACTTTTGAAAAATGAAGCCGGGGTAATCTCCTATGGTATTAAATCTAAGGGTGTCCATGTTTTCGTGTGACGCTATCTTGGAATAAAAGCCTGAAGTGCTTGAGTTATATTCTTTTGTTTACACTGCTTTCTGTTAGGATTAAGTGTTACATTGTAGTGAATAATGAGTCAAGAGCGACAGGGAGGGGTAATTTTTCAACCTGTTTGAAAGCTTATCGCTCATTAACAGCTGAAAAGAAAATGTGTCAAGAACAGAGACATTTTTCTGATGAATGAGATCGAGGGATATATAAAAGTGGAATGAGTTTTGAGCAATTCTGTTTGATTTTAAAATAGTAACACTTGACCTCTCTATACCCAAAAATGAAAACACGTCAAAAAGCCTACTTTGCATTTAAAGTTATCTTAAAGTTTTATAATGGATTGTAGTTGGTTCTTTTCACCAACCGTTATTGAAAAATTGCATTACACTATATATTTCTTGTACCATCCAGATCTTAGTTACAAAATGACATTGTACGTATAAAATATGGTACAAATTATGGAAAACGAAACGTTCACAAAATCAATTTAGACAGTATTTATAATTTGTACTTAACTTTGAACAACATTTCTATTTTTACTGTACGTGTGAACATATATATTTTTATTGTATGTGTGAACATTCAGATTTTTATTCATATAATGAGCATCATGCTTGTAATTTTCAGTGTGCAATTTAGCAATAAATTGGTTCAAAATAATATGTTCCTTAGGACGCTTGTGTTGATGATTTATCACGTACATAAGTTGATATAAATACATGCAAAATATGCATCATGTATATGAAACATATACTCAAAGTTAAAATGTATTACATTCTGATTCACTTAGATTCTATCTAGCGAATTATTTTATATCGATGCAAGTGATAGCAATAAATTCTTTTGATAAGATTTTTCAATCTGAATACATTGAATTGGCTATGTTCGTTTAGAATACAGATGTATCTTTGATTATTGGGATGAGTACCTTATGTTTTTTTATTTACAATTCAACAATTCAAAAATCTAAAACATTTATTTTTAGGGTATTTTTTCTGAATTTTTTTGTGAAGTTCTGTATTATACTTTTCAAACTAAAATAAATATTTTGTATCTTAAACCTTTAAAATTTTAACGTTTTGTTGAAATTTATTATACTTACACTTAAAAAAAATTAATTTTTGCATTAAAGCTCTTATAATTCATAGTACAAATTGTATTCGTGATTTCTATTAAAATACTTAGGAAAAAAATTGTAAAAAAATATATATTTTGATCAAAAGGTATATAAACCCATAGTATGTTAAATTTTAAAAATAAAAGAAAAAAATCAAAAAAAAAATCCATCATTCCCCCGAAGACAAACTAAAGAAATATATATAAAAAATAATTGTGGAAAATATCATAAATTTATAACTAGTAGTTTTTAATTTTTACCCATTGAAAATAAAGAAAGAAACAAGAAACCACTACTAAGTTAAAGTAGCATCACAGTTTCAAAATGGCTAGTTCGCAATACAGTTATCATTTAACAATAACTTAAATATTTCAAGTTCTACCAATGATAAAAAAAAAAAAAAACCTTTTTGTGTCAATTTATTTAAAAAATCTATTATTATTTTTAATAACAAAATAAAATATGCCCCCTTTTAGTTTCTTACAATTCTTGAGTTCAATCCATTTAACGTTTGCCTAAACCAAAGATATTTTTCAAAACAAAAATACACAATTAAACGTTCCTATGAAGAAGAAGAAAAATGTGATTTTATAACTCAAGAATTTCATAACTATTTAAATTTTATAGTTGTGTAAGCAATACCGAAATTCTGTCTAAGTTCACAAGAATAAACTCATATTAATCCTCATGCAAACTGACGGTAATACCATGTCCGGTATTCCACTAGACATTTTAACGACTGCAAGCTACCCGAGGGCATCTTCTCTCGGTAGATAATATTATTCCAGACGAATCTCACTGGAAGAGCACTTGCTGGAAAACTTCTCCCTTGGGTGTAGATAGGATGCGATTTTGGAAACCATGTCTGTAGAATTTAGCGTGTTAAAGTTATTTCGAGAGTATTCAAATTTAAATGTCCATAATGGTAAGGTACTTGAATTTAATTTTGTCGCCTGAAACGTAATTTGCTGAAGAGGTTTATGATTTGAGATGCTTGCAATGCGGAGATTTAATTGTCATGCTCAAGAGTAGGATGTTTCTCAATTGTGATTTTAGATAAGGAAGTTTGTAATTTTTAAAACGGTGTAAGTTGAATTAAGATGAGTTTATTATATTTGATGACATAGATATTATTTAATGTAATGCGTTTTTATTATTTTTATTTTTAGTCTTGTTGATTTTGGTGTGAACGGAACTGAAATATATTTTGTAATATTGATGTATTAATTCAAATTCTTTCAATAGTGATACAGAGGCTAATTAATTAATAGTTAAGAAACAAAAGAAACAACCTCTTTACAACATAAACGTGATCCAATGCCCAAAAATTCGATGAAATAGATTTAAATATAAACATGAAATTCCTTCATTTTTTTCAGATATTGTCACCTCATAATTGTAAAATACATTTCACTGCTGATGTATTATATTTGTTATAAAAGTGTTTTCTTACACATATTGGTAAGAACTGAATATCATTATACTTTGGGTAATGTAAAGTTGTCTGTCATTTTAAAGTTTAATAATCTGCTTTTTAATCTGGAATTTGTTTGCTTTTTTCTAAAAATGAACAAAGTATTACCTTAATATACCGATATGGTTATCAAAGTAATGGAAATACTATAAGTATCCTTCCATTTTTCAATGAGTTAAGTATACTTAAAAATAATCTGGTTATTAGATTATTTTTTTTTTTAAATAATAAATATTTAATACATTTTTTAACAGTCTGGTAGGTTGGTTATTTTCAGATTATCTGGCACCATTAGCAACACGAGGGCTATAATGTGCCGAAACATTCGTTAATTGACATGCCAACATACATTTACAAACACCCACGGGACTCTAACCCGCAACCTTGCGGTCTAGGTGCTAGTACGCTAACCACAATACCGTTTGGTCGGCAACAGTCTGGTAAGAGTAATAAAACTGTTACGTGCAAGTAAATCAAAATAGTACTTGCAAACTTTAAGAAAGGTTAGATTGTTATAACTCATATATTTTGATCATATATTTTACTGGATGTCTCTATAACTTCAATACTGGCAGCTACGACTGTCTAAAATTGAAAGGAAAACATCACCAGGAAAAAGAAGATCACATGGAAAAAGAGTTTTATAACATTCAACAAGTAAACAACCCCAGAAAAAGTTTCCTCAGCAGAGTTTAATTTGAATATAGAATATACAACTTTAATATATAAGCATTAGAAGTTATGTTGATGAACAAAACATCTAAGACAGAGTAAATGTTCCCCAAGCGCTTGAAAGATATGTTAAAGTTTCATCTACAGGATAAATATAAGTGGAAGAATGACATTTCGTCAAATGAATGATAGTCTACAGTTTTCTACCAAACAGATGGAGTGCACTTTTTGAAACAATCAAGTATTCTAATTAGTTATCATAGACTCCAGTTAAGGTAATATATATTTGGTTAATTTTTCAAATCTGAAAAAAAACTGATTTTGCTGTTTTGTTTGAGGGTTCAGATGAATCAATGGTAATTAGGAAGAAGACCTACGGTTTTTATTAAAAATATTAAGTTCTGTATAACTTTGTGCTCAAATAGACATGTTTCGGCAACATCTGATGCTATTGCCAAAACTATATATATATTTCAAAATAGGAACGCACAGATAAGAGTGTGTTTTATTAAGAAGAAACATTTTAAGTATGATTTTGTTGCATTCTAAGAGTCTAACAATAAGGTGGAATCATCATGGTTTAAACAGAAAATTCATACACTATTTTACTGACAATTAAATTATCCTACAAGATCGATTAACAGAAAAAGACTATGCTAAAAGTTTCCCAAAACAGATACACTTTTGATGCTATCCTTTTATCCTGCAGGCGATGGCGTGCTCCGAAATCATAATGCTCTTTCCGTACAGATGGACTCCATTTCAATGCACATGATGGTGAAGTCAGACATCTCCCCTGCACTTCCCAGGATCTGCATTTAATATTTTTAAGCTTCTGTTGCCAGATTTGGTTAATAGATCCAAGAATCATCATCCTCCAGCACCATCTCTTTGGAAACTTTTACCATTTCTGCATGAACAATGGGAAAAGGTTCCCTTAACTACCTTGCGTGACTGATGTAATTCTATTCTCTGGCAAAGTAAAATACTGACGACTTTATTAAAATAAAAATATCAGAATTGTGAAGCTCTGTTTTACGACTTTCTCTTAATGTGACTATAATGTCTTCTAAGGGTAAACTTAAATCATCTTGCCTATCGACGGTCAGCCTTCAATATGCTTAGACACATGTGTTATGTCATTAACAGTGCTTGAATGTGTTTCTGTGTAATTAGTATCGCCATTATAATTTATAATAGCTATATATTGTTATATTGATATATTGTTACACCTAAAATTTTAATATAGTACTCCTTGTAAAAAGAATTACTATAGCCCTGTGACAATTAAACTACAGAATTTACATAAAAAATTACGTTATTAGTGAAATATATAACATGCCAATGATATACAATAATATCTTATTATATTGGTTAGACAGCCCTTAGCGGCTATCTTCAAAATCTTCTGCCGTTCTCATATTATGCTTGCGAAGGTGTTCCGATTAGTTTCTCTTAGTGTTTTTAAGTCCATGTCGATGCAGTCAATCCATCTCAGTCTGGGTCAGCCCTTCATTCGGGTTCCTATTGGTTTGAAATTGAAAACATTTGATTTTAAGGAAGAGGATTCCATTCGGAAGATGTGTCCAGGAAATTTAACATAATTAATTTTTATATATTTGATAATATATGTATCTCTGTAAATCCTGTACAAGTACAATTCGTTGCTAAATATGTGCCTCCATATGCCATTGATATTAACTGCACCAAGAATCTTCATCAAAATCTTTTTCATGATAATATCTTCAGTAGAAATTGTTGATAATTATTATTGAGAAATCTGCATTAATTAAACCTGACCTTAATTTTTTTAATTAATTCATCTCCTAGTTTACCAATATGAAATTAGACTTTGAGTCACGCACAAATATCGTAACTATATTCTTTTATTTCTAATCTTACAGAAAAAGGTTTCCTTTTCCCAATTCCCCCTTGTCTCGCACGTTCATTGTGATAGAAATATAATGATGATCGCAGAAAACTTTCGCCACTATGGCTATTAACAAAAGTGTTTTGAGGATATATCGCCAAGTTAGTGTTTTTATGTGTCTGCGTCTAGCAAGAAATATCCGGGGTGATGAGCTGTTGAAAGTATTTTGTGAAAGCAAATGAACTATTTTCTTGCTGTAATGGGATGGTTTGTATTATAAGTCATGTTCTTGGTGAATTTGTTTATTTATTGGTTTATGCAGTAAAAGGTTAAGAGTCAGACGACAAAACATTCTTATGTTTAGGAACAAGTCAGGAGTTCATCTAAAGGACCTAATGATATTAAAATAAACGATTTTTATTTGTAAGTTCTAGTGTGTAAGTTTGGATTTCTTTTTATTATTTTATAAACTACAAATAGCAATTTTCTTTTGAAAGATTTATCTGTGACTATAAACAAAAAACTTCGAAGCAAAATTTAAATGAAAGCTAACATTTTAAGTACAGGAACTCTTATAAATTTATATAACTAAAATTAATTTTAAAACTTTGGTTTTTAAAGTTGCGTTTCTGTTTGATTTTTGTTAAAAATCAACTTAAAGTTCATGATATACATCTATATATATGAAAGATTTATCTGTGCAGATAATATATGCAGATAAAAAAAAATTCAAGTAGAAATAATAGAAAAGATGTTATCAAACGATACCAAACTTATGAAATTTAAATAACATTTGTTTTGAAACTTTTAAACTCTTTTTTATACCGACTTAAAAAAGTAGTAATGCATATATTGGTCTTAGGTAAATCCAATTTAGAAAACGAAATATCAATGTGTAAAATTATCTAATTTATCAGAAAACTAATATATTACAACATAAAAACGTAACATTTTGTGCATAAATACGCAATTACAAGATACAACTTCATAATTCAATAAAGCCCATACCCATAACGCCAAATATTATAGCCCACACTTATTCAACTTACTATAAAAATATCACAGTTTTAACTCAAATAAAATACTACTTTCTGAGGTACATATCAATAAACTTAATTTCACTTTCAAATAAAATCGATATATTACAATAAAAATCAAATTAAAATTAATGTCTCCATTAGAATAAGAAACAAAACACTCCATCACCAGAACATATTGAAACACTAAAATCACAATCATATTTTTTAAATCACTAGAATTCAGAGAGACTTCATTCATTCTCTTTACCATTGAAATAAATGCCTATCGCACGAGTCACTTCGAAAAACAATTCCCTGTAACGGATTTTCTATTCGGACTACGACGTTAACATAATATCACTTCTAAAATAGCATTTACAGGAAATCCTACTTAGAGATAGAATTCAATCAAGTGCGTAATGCATATTACTTCTTCTTATAAGTTATCATGATCCTGCTACAAGACGCGCACATGTATTTTACGATTTAGAATCTAACGTAATCTCTTTTTTTCTTTTCTTTCTTATCTTCAAGAAGTGTATCTTAGATGAGATTTGAAAGAAACATACGAAGTTAGAAGTAATGGGGAAAAAAAAGCCTTTTTTAGAGTCGCAAAGGAATTTTTTCTTTGCTTATGTTTAGTTGAATTATTTTACTATTATTTTCTTTTTTAATATCAATTGATGGGAAGGTTATTTCATTTGAAGGAATGTTTTTTCCCCCTTTAAATCCCACACTATTTGAAAAGCTTTTGAGTTTTTGTTTTACTTCATGATTATAACTTTTTTTTTTTGTGGAACAAATGGTTTCAAACATACCGAAATTTCTTGTATTACATGTTTAAATTTTTAAAACACAATAAAGAAATAAAAAAAAAAAAAATTCTAAGTCTGAAGAATAAAAATACTTAGTTTAAAACAAAACTCACTGTTAAATTCAAGAACTCGAAAGGAAAACGTGTTTTTAATTTTCAACTCCTGTTTTCCTAATTTGGAATTTGTTTCGATGATTTTTTCATGATTTTTTTTTTTTTTTTTTTTTTTTTGTGAAAGCGTGAAATATAAGTAAACGAAGTGAATAAGAACAATTTTCTAGAAAATGACTTTGTTTTCTCGTGAAAGCGTGAAATATAAGTACACCAAGTGAACAATAACAATTTCCCATAAAATGCCTTTTAAGTTTTGTACTAGGCTATCAATCAGTATTTGTATAAAAATAGTTATTTTTAAATAATAAATGTGAATTAGTTACCTTGCATTTTAGTGGAAATTAGGAATCTACGTTTTAAATACTAATTTCCAAAGTTTTTAAAAAATGTTCTTGTTACATTGGATGTCCACTATAAATATTTCAGCTTTCAAAGTTTCTAAAACTTTTAATATTCATCTACTATTTTATTTCAAGTTAATAAAAAAGCCTCAGTCAGTCAAAATTCTTCCACCTGGGTTAAAGTGAAAGGAACTATTCCAACCATTTGTAACAATCCCGTGCCAAGGATTCCATTAATCAAGCTTTCTGACGTCACGCATGACAAAAGATTTCGTAAATAACGACAGAAATGCCATTGGCCGATGCTCTGCCGCGAAATACCGTTGTCATTTATACACGGAACTTATGCCAAAGGATATTGACCTTGAAAGGAGACAGATCAGAAGCAGCGCCCGAACGGAAATCGAAACCATAACTACATTGGGGTGAACTTTTGGATATCTGTCGATTTATGGATTGGTTTGTAATGGAGTCCTAATGTATAGTTTATTGAAAAGTCTGAATTGAAATAGATTAATTTTATCTCATACAGGTTTCTTTTTGCAACAGCCATATTCCCAGCCAAATATAACTAATGTTGCATGTACACTATACCAACCCGATTCGTGATGCCGTGGAAGATTTCTTTAGTGTACCATAGTCTCTGCATTTTGAATGAAGCAACTTGGTTTATGGATTAGAGGTACAACGTCTCTATTTAGCATTTTTCTAATATACATACCAAGACGGTGAATTATGCTTATTTACATCGTTCTCAAAAGTCAATGGAATTCGCGATGGCTGCTGAAGTCATTGCTAAACTGCCTAGCTCACTGTGAATTTAGAGGTTGATATCCTATTCGAAGCGTTAATGCTGATCGATTTATTTAAAATAACTACAGAAAAAGGATCTTCTCTATATTTTTTTTACAACTTTCCACAATCCGAATATTGATATTTGTCTAGTTTTTGCGCATGAAAATCCAACTCAAACAACTTAACAACACTTGGAAAAATCGTCTCAAGAGACTCAAATATATTTTAATGTATTTATGGGTTTTAAGATGGATTGATGGATATTTGTGAAGTAAAAATATCCATTCAAATAATTTGGTTGCAGTATATGTAGTTTGAATTAATAATTATTGTTCATTGTATTTTTGGGCACAATTTACCGTCAATCGTCGGTATCAGTTGATGGTATGATTGGTATGATGCAATTTAAAATAGAATCCTGTCCTGACCGTTACCAGGTTGGTGTGCACTCCTCCCACCTCCCCTATATCTTGAAAAATGAAACATTATATGGTGAAAAGAATCACGATTAAAAGGAAATAGAAATAGGCTAAACACGGGAGGGGGGGGGGGAGGGTCTTAAAATATACCTGGAACAGAAATTTATTACAAAACTACTAATTTAAGTTTTATTAAGATATCTAATTAAAAATTCAAGGTTAAAATAAATAATATAACCACAGTGCACCACCTTCGGAGCCATACCCCCCCCCCCCAAAAAAAAATAAGACTGCCTGCGTCTATGAATCCGGTTTATGACATGCATATTCGAATAATATCAACCACATTCAAAGAAAAAAAATTATTTTGTGCACGTTTCAGAAAGTCTATAAGCTTCTTGGGTTTCTGTGTTCGAAGTATAAAATAAAATTGTTAACTTTTTTGTCAAAATCTTATAATCGATAAAACTTTTTGTAGGTTCCAAAGCCCATGAACATCCGTTTCTTCTTGAAAAGTCCTAATAAAAGAAAAGGGCTTACTGTATTAGTTTTCATCCCGTCAATATCTATTACGCAATAACTTTCCTGAACATTTGTAAGGCAATTAAGCTCGATGTAGTACTTTGAACTTTTAAACTTATATCAAGTGCTTAATTCTTTTTCTCAATTAATTATTACAAAAACATGATAACTAAGTACATGAATGGTTATGGGAAAAAAGGGTAATAAGATTAGTAAATCAATGAAATACTCCATTTACTTACTAAGCAGATTTCACAGAATACCTACTTATCAGATTAGCTCGTTAATAAACTCCATGTATTTACCAGTGGCGGTTCGTGCAATACAGCCAGTACAGCCGGGCTGCATCTAAATGTATTAGTTCAAAACTGAAATGATTTATTTTATAATTTTCTAAAATGAAGATCCATTTCTACGGTAGGTGAAAAAAAAATCGATAAACGGCAATCTTCTTGCCTGAATAATTCCCGAGAAAAAACCAGCTTCCAATCAAAGTGATCTTCCTCCGAACACAGCAGCTGTGTTTCCTGAAACGTGTTTCGGGCAGCTATGTTGGCATGGTAACCAATGGAAAGCAATAGAAACCTTCCCTCTACGCAATGTAATAGCGGTGTTGCCTATCAAGTATTATTTCTAACTTCGGCTGCCTTTGAGAATTCGATGAGCTGATTGGCTCAGCATATGAAAATTTGCGTGGGTGGGGTGAGTGTGTTACGAAAACAACGCCATTTTATGACGACATCATTGACTGATTCGCAAGTTTAAAAGAAAGGAGGATTGATTTTGTTTAAAAAAAATAAGTGTTTTTTTCTCATCTTATTCATTTTATAAAAATTGAAAGAAAACTTTGATTTGAGGTTAAAGACTTAGCGTTCATGAATGATTGTGAAAAGTGCGTGGTGTGGGGGTGGTGAGGGGGGATGTATGTTTCCGGCTGCGCATTTTCGATCACACGCCGCCGCTGGTATTTACTAGTCAGCTAACTATTATCTTTTGCTAATAAGTACGTACCGTCCGTTATGTGGATTTCAATTCTAGGAAAACCAATCAACTAAATAATAAAAATATACTAAAAAGTGCACAGTATGGCACTTATTTAAAAGAATGCTAACAAATGCTATAGGAACTATGTCCCAACAGACAACTATAACGATAATGGATACCAAACAAAAATAACTAAAGTATAAAATCAAACAATAAGATGCCTTCCGAAAGTTTGCATGCGTACCACGCATACCATCAAGAAAAATGCACCATAAATCTCAAAGGCACTCCATATCGTACATAAATCGAGGAGTCCCCTCCTACGACGCACCTCCCTTTTCGAACGATAACATCGCAAGAAGTCGAACAAAAACCAATATCCATCCGGTACCTACTTCTCAAAATCGAAACTCTCGTTGTTGAGCTTTCCTTTTTCTTTGTTGAAATGGAATCTTTCGGGATCACAAAACTCGGTAGACGATTCTCGGGTAGGAGGGCGGGTTCATTCGAACATTCCAAGAAGGGACTGTCGTTCTGGAAGATGAGTGCCCTCTTGGGGGACCCAAGTCTCCTTTCCCTTGCAAAAGAACGGAAGACATACCATGAAATTGGACCCTTTGTGCAGAAAAGAAGAAAAAAAAGAAAAAGTGGTCACTCCTCTGGAATACCATCGATTCTTTCGGGAAGGTATGAAGGTTTGAGGTTTGTTTGACTTTGTAAGCTCTGGATGGCGACTTTTTATCGTCTTCGTCATCGGTTTGAGAACAGCTTTAAGTTGGATGAAGAAAGGGAGAAGCTGAATGAAGTATGTACAAGCATGGAATTGCATGGTTGGAAGAACCGATAAACCATTGGACTGCATGGTTTTAAGAACCAATTCAGAACAAAGAAGATTAGCTACTTAAAATGAAACGAAAGTATTAAAAAATTTGTTTTTTTAAAGTCTGATGTACATTGATAACAAAATAAAGTGCAAAAATACATTCATACATTGTTGGGAGGGAGAACATACTATATCGTATTAAATACATTGCATACTATTTTAATTTGTTGTTGTTCTGGAGTTGAACCTGACTTCCCGAATGTTTTTAAAATACACTAATGTAAATTTTTTCCCCTTTAAATCAACTGAGAAAAATGTAGATAATTTTTCTGATCCTTTATCTTTGTTTAGTACATTTTTCTTTCTAACGCATAACAGTTAAAATCGGCCTGATTTTTTGTTGTCTTAATGCTTATGGGACGAGGTAAACAAATATAAAATCCTAAATTATCATATTAATAACTATATCAATCAGTGAAAATCTAAGAGAAGAGTTTATAGGCTGACTTTTATACCCCAACCCCATCCTAAATATTCTCAGTTATGTATTATACATAAAACTGAAAACATTAAATTAAACTACTCGGGCATATATTTTCGAACTTCTTAATAAAAACAATGGGAATTGACAGGTTGGTTTTTCACATTTTCTATTTTAGTTTAGAGGGTCGTACATAAATTACTTCAAGAGGAGAAGGGGTAGGGCGGAGTTTACATTTGATGGAATATGTGACATAAATGGGGGGGGGGGGGTAATCACTTATTTGAAGTAAAATTTAACTTTTGTGGAAAAAATTAAATAAGATTATTTCATCAATTTGAAGTTTAAAAATATTATTTTCATTCTTTTCAATCATCAACGAAACAGAGCATGTCATGGAGTGAAGGAGGATGTCAGAAAAATAAAAAAAATTGTGTGACTTAATTTATATAGTTCCCTACATAGGTACAAATAATTTTTCACCTTCTCCTCTCTCAAAATGAAAGTCTAGTTACGGTCTTGTGTCAGTAGTTATATGAACAAGCCAAAACAATTTTTCTGGTGATGAATAGATTATCAAATATATGTTTATATTCAAGCCTTCATTTACACTCAGTACTATATAATTGTATTGATATATATGAATAAATTTATTTTTAACATTTTTCTTAAACATTCCAAAAATGAAAAAAAATTAATTCTTTGTGTTTTGAAAACATAAAAAGAAACTCAAATATGCATAAAAATCCTCTTCTCCAAAGTAGCAATTTCGCAACTAAAAGAAATATTCTCTTTTTCCAAGCGAAATTTTTTCCTTATTTTGACATTTTCTACCTTTTTTTTCTTTTGTCAGCGCACTTCAAGTTTCCGCATGATTTCAAATTGAATTGTAACCCACGTAGGCTCTTCAGCATGTTCTAATAAAAACGTCGTCATCCGCAGTAATGTACACAATAAACAAGTTTCATCGCAGGCTAACGCACAAACCTAAACATGCATGCAGCTTGACAAGAATGTTGCTGACGTCTTATAAGAAATATGAATATTTTATCAAGCATCTGTCTAACATAACTTACTAAATATAAATTTTACCTTGTACTTGAAGTGGTCTTTGAAGGAAAAGGTAGTTTTTATGTTGTTTACATAATATCCAGTCAGCAGTAGTGAATAGCTAGGAATTTTTTCAAACAGTATGCTAATTTACAAATAAAATATGTCTTGTTTGCTTCGTTTTTGGTGTATTTTTAAAATCTAATTTATTGTGTAGAGGAAGGAGTAAGAATTGCATTTAGGTATGATAGGTTGAAATTATACATTTCTTTGCAACTTTATTTTAATTCAAGTATTTGAAATACAATAGACACTTTAGAATTATCCTTATTCTGAACAATTTATTTTTAAACTTAATTTTGAATGACACATCCTACAACAATACGAAAATATTAAAAATACATTTCTTTACTATTAATATTAAACTGAATGCCATCCTTCATAGAAAGAAGCAAAAATTAAGTTTGTTGTTGTTGTTTCTAATCTCCAACCCAGTCTGACGGAGTCAGACCAGGTCAAGGAATCCGTTGACATACAAAAAATCCATGACGAGAAGGGGAGAAAAATAAATGTCCTCCAAATGGAGACCCAAACAGTTCAGGACGTGTTCAGCTGAGGCCTGGTGTTGGTGGCACTTTGGGCAAAGAGTGTAATTTGTCTTGCCTTTAGAGAAGGTAAGACACTTAAGATTTCCGCTGGCTAGGCATGAGAGGCTGGTAGATGATTTTCTATCGCATGTGAGGGCTAAAGGAAGACCCGGCTTACTACTTTTATGCCAGTAGTGGGGGGGGGGGGGGGGATTCTGTCAAATCTTCATATTTTGGGATTTAATCCGAGAGTAAAGTTCCAGGTAAGAGAGCTCTGAAGAAGAAAGCATAAGGTGGTTTCAACTCTCCTTGGCGAGTTTGTCTGCCGATTCGTTTCTGTAAAGATCCTCTTGGGAGGGAATCCTTTGGAGGTGGATTTGTTGTGAAGGGAACTGAACCTTAAATTCTGTAATGCAGATATACTAGTTTTTATTTCCGACGTGGATCCCATTATTGAGATGTTGTAGTGAACTACGGCTATCAGTGAGAATCCATAGGTCTCCATTGTTATTTTCGTTCAGAATAATCTCGAGACCTATTTTGATTGCTAACAGTTCAACTTCTGAAAATAGAGCAGGTTGAGCGAGATAGATCATATCCTGTGATGTTTCAATGTAGATGACAGATCCAAACTTTGCTACTGTCAGTAAATATCTTATTGTCACTTTTGGGAATTTTATGAATTTGGCACCATGGCGAATTTCGCCAATACTTAGTAGCTGTCGTTAATTTTTAAATAAGTTAAATGCCTATGGTTGCCGTAACTTGGCATGGTTTTATTTCTGGTGTAGAATTCGTACCCGAGTTGGAAGACCGAGTACAAAAAATATATACATTAGTGATAATAGTAGAACTAATTGACTGGAATTAATTAACAATAAGAGAAATCAATCTTTCTTATTAATGGTCATTAGGTTATGTAAAAATGTATCTTTAGGTAAAAATGCCATAAGTTGTATACGTTATTATATTTTATCAAAAGTTCACTTCCATCTGTAAAGAATCGATAACTTAGGCATATACTTATCGAATTAATACGCAAAGTTAAATTCTTCTCCATTACTAGAAATAATTCCTCTAGATAGCGTGTTTAAAAACTATAATATTTTCTAAAAAATGTAAAAACATCATATAAGAATTCTTCACAATAGATTCTTACTACACGAATTCTTCACAATAGATTCTCCATCTCAAATACTGCAGTAAACAACTGTTAAATCAATAATTTGTCATTTTGGAAACGTTTTGTGTTATAAAAATATATTTCAATAAGTAATGTAACGTTTGAGCTAAAAATACAAATATTTCACCTAAAAGCAATTAAGTTGTAATTCCTTGTTACAAAGACTTCACTACAAGTTTATCGTTGCCTTGAACTGCAGCAATTTATTGAAAAACTGTTACAATGTTTACATCATAGATTTTTCTAAATCTTTTTACTTTAGTTGCCCTCCTAATTACATTGTTATTGAATGGAAGAAAAAAAAAAAGAAAAAAAAAATAGTAACACATTTTTGTTACATCTTGTATTCTTTTTAGGATCCATTTTTCGATATATCTATTTTCATACTTTATTTTTAAATGAGAGGGTAGGGGGATAATTTTCTATACGATACCAGCAAAAACTTGTCCGGTTTTTTTAACTGCGGTAATGTTTTTGTTTGTTCATGTACATAACAATATTTTATGCATCACATGAGTTGTTCATAAATAGTTAATTACCATCACTAGGTGGTAAAATATTTATTCTGACTAAAAAAAAAAATTCTTATCAAGAAAGAATCATCCAAAATCTTAAAGAAGAAGTTTTATTCTTTTTCATTTACTATTCTATAGACCTAATAACATTTTTTGTTTTCCAAATCACAATGGCTGTCATTTAGTTCAAAACTTATTAAAAAATTGCGCTATACCTAACAAAAGTAATAGAACTTCTTTAACGAAATTTGAAGTTATTTTAAGGTTCAACCTTTTTGCTAATTAGCATACAAAAATAAAGCTATTGATTTTCTTTTTCTCATTCAGTGGCTCTACCTGTTAGAATTTTTTTGTTGTTGTCATTTTACTATATTGTTGCACAAATTGTCTGTATATAGTGTAAATAGTGACGTATTATTTTAAAATTCTATTCTAATTTATTTTTATCATATTTTATTTATTAACAGCTATTATACAAGTTAGAAAAAGGTGGCAACACCTAAAGCAATCGAGAAATTTCGAGATGTTTCTTTTTCGATGAATTGGCTGGAAATTTCGGGAATATTCTCACGCGCCTGCTATATAAAGACCGGAGATCGGGAAAGTTTTCAGATTGATTTCGGACTTCGATGTGAGCTGATCGCTTTGTTTACCTACTAGAGTGAACTTGTATAATCGCTGTATTCGAAGTTGTTCTTACTGAAGCTTGTGTTGAAGCTTGCGGGTGATTAAACTGCTGTCTGTGAATAAATTTTGTGCCTTTGAAGAGTGAATAAATATTAGTTTTTATTTTAAAAACTGTGGCATCATTGCCTCAGCGGAAAAATTCATAACATTATCTAAGTTTAAAATTTGTATTGTTAATAAATTAGTATTAAAATTAAATGTACGGCTGGCTATTTTTATGTCTAAAAAAACCTAATTTGTTTTAATGCGATATTTTTTCAGCCTGTGTGTACTAGGTAAAATGTTAAACCAATTAAGTCATAAAATCGTGGATAGCAATTAAGAAGTTTTTAGAAGATGAATTTAGACTGAAAAAAGACCTTTCAAAATACCCTTATTCTTTGTAATATTGATAATGAAGGCGAAAAATGGCTACCCATTCCTAAAATGACCAAAGGAAAGAAAATTCCAAAAAAGGTCATTTCCTCTGAAAGATATTTAAGGAATGGGTACACTCCTTTGAAGACCAAGTTAAAGCTTACTTTCTGGAGAAATCGTTCCTCTGTAAAGTGTTTCTTCGTCAGTTAGGAAGACAGTCGTCATTTTGTCTGAGAATTGATTGGGATTGAAAGCTTGGAGCCGTTACGTTTTATTTTGAAAGTTCTAGGAAAGAACTTTGTCGCGATAAGACTTTGAAGGATGGAGTCCACTTCCTTCATTTAACTGGTGTTTCTGCTCGATTGTCTTAAAATGTACTTAATCATAATGTGTAGCAGAAAAGGGCGAACAGTGAGAAAAGAAATGAAAGTGAGTTTAGCTTTATGGGGAGAATAATATTTTTTTAAAACTTAGTATTAAAAGAGTGAGTATGTTTTTAAAATATTTTCTTTTTATAGAAAACACATTCTATTAGAATTATAAAAAAAATATTTTATTTTTAACTTATATTTTTCGGTTATTTCCCAGGTAACACAGCGGTATTGGCCAATTTCGGAAACTGGGAAAATTGGCCAGTTCATCCCGAACTTCGAGAATCGTTTCAAAATAAACGATTTTTTTTTTTTTTTTTTTAAATAAACATGTCGAAAACATCACACAACATATTTTTTATCCATCCTTCTTTCTTATAACACTATATTTCAAATTTAAAATTCTGCATCAACATCTCAAAACTTCCAGTATATTACTCACAGCTCTGGTCGAGATTGGACAAGATCGGTAGCAACGGCCAGTCTACAACAATCCACATCGGGATTGGTCAGTGTCGAGTCGATATTGGCCAGCGGATTTGTGCTTCTGGGGTAATATTTTTTTTTTAAATATATATTTAGATTTATGTTAATGTTAAAAGAATCAAACTTTTTTAAATTTATAAATCGATATTTTTTTGTTTAAACCAAGCTAAGACAGTGAGGATCAAATATTGGTTATTCGAAATGTAGCAAGACATTTGAAAAATGAATAATTTTCCAATAGTAGCAATATGTGTATTTCAAAAAATTTGTAATAAATATATTTTCTCCGTAATGCTAAGTAAAATTAGTTTGATTTTTATCGACAGATAATGATTTGCTTCAAATTATTATTGTTTTCCTTTCCACTGCCCATTTAAATAACATTGGGTGCATGCAACTCCATTCTTGATTGAACTTTAACTGTTTATTTTCTATGCTGAATATAAACACATTTTTAATCATTTCGAGGAAAATATGATCTTCTTATTCTAAAATTATCAAAAAAATCAATTTTTCTTTTACATTTGAGTAAACTCTTCACTTACACAGTTTGGTATTCTAGTCTTGATAAAGCGTATAGAAGATTGTTATATGACTACAGGGATTCGACAACTCCATATGAGCCCATATTAAGATCTATAACTTTAGGGGCATCTCAATTAATAATCAATTCTTCTGTATTTCTGGAATTTTTACAGTGTAATTTTTGGATATTTTTAAAACACTTTGACACAAAGTTTTTGTTATTTTTTAGAAATTTAAATAATTTTGATTTTTTAAAAAATATGTCTAAAAAAAATTGTTTAAACTTTAGACGAATTTTTTTTTTATATAGTATTTTACTAATCTTTTATTTCTCGTATTAAAATACTTAAATATATTAGAGAAACATGCATATATTTAAAATATATTTAATAAAATTTCAAGCATTTATATTAAATATATTTTAAGCTATATCTCCCCAAACATGAAAAAATAGCATTTTGAAAAATTTGAATTTGAAATTTAAAAAAAAAAAATAATTTACCTACAATTTACTTACTTAAAAAAAAATACTTCGAAATAAGATATATTTACAAATAAGGCATCATTTTAAAGAGAGGAATTTGAATTTTAATAATCAATAATATACTCAAAATTTTATAATTGATTAAAAAATATCTTGAATCATTAATTCTGCTAGCTTTTTTTTTTTTTATAGAAAAATCAAATTTAATTATCATTATCTTTTTAATTTTGGATATTATTGCTACAATTTTAATATTAACATCTATCACTATTTAAAGTCAATATTAAATGTTTAGCTATTCCAGATATTTCTCTCTAGCCTTATAAATAAGCAGCTCATAATACAAGTTTCAATACTATACTAGTTAACAAATTCTGCAATAGTTAACAAACGAGTGGCAGCAAAATAATGTAAAATCCCAAACAAATTATGTGGTTTCGGAAAAATAACCTTAAAGCAAACCACCTAATACAGGAACACACAAGTAATGAGGTGATTTTCCACTACTAGAGTTGTTACCGCACTTACTAAAAGACAAGTGCACTTTGTAATCATTATTCCTAGCAGCATAGAAACAGTGGATGTAAAATATGTACTGGTAAATATTAGATTCAAAATAATGCCCAAGTAAAAGTGAGTAGCTATTGGGGAACTTAACGGAAAATATTTTCTTCAGATTACTTGTCTCGCACTTTGGATTATGTCTGAGTTATTCAAAAGGACGCCAGACTTCATTAAGCAAATTGCTTCGGTGTGTCATTAGAATGCATTCCTTTTAGTGTTTTGACGGATATTGTAAATCAAAAGACGCAATCGTAATTAAAGGGTGTACATAAATTATGTCTTATTGAATGATTAAAATCGCACATGATGTTTAAAGTGTCTCTAAGTATTAATGCCTTTTCTCAAAAAATACATGAACTTTATTTAAATGAAATTTGAGATTAGTTATGATATTTGATAAACATTACATTATTCTTTCTTGAACGTGAAATACAGGAAAATCAATGGTTGATGGGTGAAACTCGAGAGGAGAGAACTCTGTGTTAAAGACATTCGTTTTTCAACTTTTTACACTTTTATCGCATTTCTACGGAAATTTTAAGGAAAGGAACTTTAGAACACCTTAAAGAGGTATTAGCGCAGCGATTTTATTCAAAAGCGTTAGAGCCTTGTTTTAGAAATTACTAAAAAACATGATTTTTTTTCATGATTTCAAACTTAGGCGCATGCGCAATTTTGACTAAAACCTTAATGGTAGATCCCATGGCCACCACTAATACATATACCAAATTCGAACATCGTAGGTCAATTCGTTTGCGTGTTATACTGACCACGTACACACATACACACGCATTTTTTACACTACTTTTTTGAAGTCAGAATGTTCCGAAACGAGAAGAAATGCAAAAAATCGAAGCAACCTTTCTGACATAGAACAATACTTTCATTACTCTTTGTAAACATATGAAAGTAAAAATATATTTTATTAAAATAGCCTAGATTAGTAAGAACAACGTCAGATTAGTGTTGTTTTTTTTTACTATCGTTTTTATTAAACTTTTCCTTACTCTTTGTAAACATATGAAAGTAAAAATATATTTTATTAAAATAGCCTAGATTAGTAAGAACAACGTCAGATTAGTGTTTTTTTTTTTTTTTTTTACTATCGTTTTTATTAAACTTTTCCTTGGACCAAAATCAACATTGGTTGCATAGCTATACTTATTTTTATGTCAAGTTCGTTTGACTTAGACTATTAATCCATCATTTACTATTGAGTTTACAATACATCCCTCGAATATAATGCGTATTTATAGAAATTAATTCCCAAACGTGAAGAAGTGCCATCTTCAAAATCTGATTTATAAAAGTACGTGCATTTTTTTTTAAAGTTTGAATAAAAATCTAGCAGTCTTCTTTCAATGCAAAAACACCCAAAAAATATATGCATCCATCGATCATTTTGAATCGAACTGTCAGCAGAGTAAGAGGGGAGGGGGGGGGGGTGTAGTTTTGGTCGGTGGTCCTAGTAGGAAAAATTTCTTTGGAATTCTATTCTAAAAGAAGGTTTGGAACAAGGTTGGAAGGTTTCTTAATATCAGTAATATAAACAGAACACCGTGTGATTCGGAGTATGTTTTATTGTGAGGTACGTGAAGAGGTGGTGTTATTTCAAGGATTGCTTATAAATAATTTTTAAATTGGTCTGTATTTTTAATGATAAAAAAGGTACTTTTCATGTTGCTGTCTAAACCTGAATGAAGATGAATTGTTTTTGCTTCAAATAGACACTTAGGTGAATCTGTGTTCTTAGTTGAACAAGTTTTCCTTGATATATATATTTATAAATAAAAGGGTAATGACCTGGATCAAACTAGTTTGATCTAAATCTTATTTTCAGGAATACTAGGTTGTCTGCTTGTATAATCCATATTGTGGAACGGTTTGTGTAATCCATAATTTGGGAGACGATGCATGCGATTTGGGAGATCTGTTTACATCTAATTACTGAGATATAGCAATAATGAGAGTATGTACTTAATTAGTTGATTAATTATGTTAAAAAATTAATTGATGATGTCTAAACTAAGGATAACAAAAACATGGGATCATGCTGAGATTTTTTTGTAAATTTAAATAGAGAAAATAGTCAATTAAAATACAAAATAATAAAAATCTAAATACATTGGTACAGAAACGGTAATCCAACTCGTATTATTGGTTCCCGAAATCTCCGTTAAAAGTGGTAATGATGAAATCCTAAAATTAGAATTCAGGTCAAACTACTTTGATCTAAGTAAATACCTCTATATTTATACAAATATTACAAAAATAAATTTTTATATTTCTTAAGATTCGATTCCTCTCAAAAAAGTTTTGTAATAAATGGTTTCAAAAAGGTTTTGACGCAAATGTAATTGTGAAAAATTACCTGGTATGGATTGTTACGCTACCTAATCAGTTTTCTGCGTTTTCTCCCGTTTGACCCCCCAATGTGGACAGTTTTTTTTAAAAAGATCTTATGAAATATCGACATTTTTCTTGCAATTCAAACAACTTCCACCATTATATATTTGGCTGAAACAATATTATTTTTTAGTACATTGCTCGCAATGTATCGCCTTAATCAAACAACCAACCGACCAAACTGCTCCAATTTCTTGCTTTATATATCAACATATTATTTGGGAATTACAAAGATTTTAATTTCATACGTTCCTTAATTTCATATTCTATTGATCTGGACTGAACTTCATTGCTTGAAAAAGCTGCTGGGGATTTCCTTTAATTCATTATAAAATAAGTAACAGATTAGTAGAATCGCTTTTGTAATGATTTAAAATCAATTACTTATTAATTATTTTATAATAAATAAAACAAAAGGTCTTATTTTACTGAAAAATTATAAACATGCATGCATAAAACTTTGGACAATTTGGACAGACTTACTCATTTGAACTCTTAAGTAATATTAATATTTATCAATTAATCACCTGAGGAATAAGTTCGTATTCCGGTTTCTTTATTATTCCTTAACCAATCTTCAAATATAATTCATATAATCATCTTCTCGGAATTTAAATTTCCCTGTGGTGTGCAATTTAAGATGCAAATACGTCTTTAGATAAGTTCATGGATGTACAAACTTTATCCAATGCAGTGGTCTATTCGTCTGAATAACAATTTTGTTATTGCCTAGCTTTACCATAATGATCGCAAACTTTAGGTATACTCGTTTTACAGTTCAGTAGTTTTAAACATACATAGGTTTATTATATCCATGAGGATTATTGAAGACCAGAACTAAATATTTTGGTTACTGGTATCTGTCCTTGTTATCCTATAGAATTATGCTTCGCGTAACATTTACTGTTAGGAAGTGGAGGGTGCTAAATATTCAACACAGTGCTTATTTGATAGAAAGTTGGAATATGTTCAACGCTATTTGACTTTTAGATAGAAAATGCTCCTTTGAATAATTAAATAAAATATGCTACCGCATTTTATCAAACGGATTCATAAGTTTTGTTAGTGTATATATGCAGGATTATTTAAATTTTGAAAAATGAATTTTAATGTGATATTCTGTTTGTTGTACAAAAAATTATGGCTTGGTACAAATTTCAGTTAAAAATGTATACATGTGAACTAATTCCGATATTAATAAGTTATTAACAAATTCAAAATTATTATATTTTATTGAAATTAAACAAATATATGATGAAGTGATTATGGTTAAAATGATTAGGGACTATGATTTCTGTAGAATACAAAAATTTGAAAGTAATTTTTTAACTATCTTATTTGCACCAAAGCTTAACAATTTTATTTAGAACAAGATTCCCCTTATTTTTTTAGAAGGCTTATGATAGAATATTAAAGTATCATCACAATACCTAATTTTTTTATCGATATTCTTGTAATTTAAAACTTTATAAATGGTATAACACATATTTTGGCTTAGTTTTTTATGTTAATCCACGAACAAATAAAGAATTCTGATTTAAATGGAAATAATTAATCAATAATAAATCAATGTGAAATAACAACACAATTTAAAGTATAAATTCAGCTAACACATAACTACACAAATAACACAATAAACCTTTAAGAAATAGAAATTGTCACAACAATAATGTGATAAATGAATTACCATGATAGCATAATGAGTAACTATTACAACCATTAACCAATATTTGGAGTAACTGAAATTTATAATCACAAATTTATCTGTAATGTTGAATATTAAATAGGATTTCTTTTAATTTTCAAATCCTCAACACAATTAACATGCTATTCTTAACTTTATGTAGTTAATGTTAAAATTAAATTATTTATTTTATTTAATGTTTTTTATCAATACCGCCCAAACAGAAACAAAACAAAGTAAATACTTTCTTTCAAAATGTTCAACAACACAAAATGTTATGAAAAAGTATTTCAAACTATAAAATAAATCTTTTGATTTTTTTTTTCTATCTCAACTGCTATAAAGTTTCAGTCAATTGGAGAATAGAAATTTTTAACCTTACGCTGTCACTTACTTATCAAAAATCCAATTATATGACGCAACCCAGAGAAGTAACAAATGATGTGGCAGAAAAAATTGACGACATAAAAATATTTTTTTCCTCCTAAGAAAAAAGAAGTATATCACACAAATGTAGAAAGTAAAAAGTTGAAATGAGAAAGTCTTTTTCGTTGTTGAAAGGAGAGAAATTCTTTGAGTCGGTGGTCATTTTTTTTAAGAAATAAAGTTCTTTTGTCTAATAGTCTTGTCGTTTTCGGTGTTCCATTTGTTGGTGATTACTGCTCGCGGTCAGGCAATCTACTATCCGGTCAAGAATCGTGACAAGGAGATATCGTAGATGGAAGCCGGATCACAGAGATCGATTTTTGGATTGATTTTCTCTAAGATATTTTTCGTTTTCTTCATGCTTTTCCATTTAATATCTCAATATAGATCGTTGACGACTGCCTTTATTTTTACGTGAAAACTAGTTTACGAATAATAGTGAAAATATAGGAGATGCAGTTTTATGGGAGTGACCCAATTGTAAGTTATTGAATATCGATACATTTAATTTGCACATTTTGTGTTGGCGATTTGATATCTATAGATATTTATTTCATTAATTTAGGAAGATATGATAAAATTATAATATTATACTGTCGAACTAATGAAAACTTTGATTCTTTTTTTTAAAGTAATGAAATAAATATCTATAGATATCAAATAGTAAACTAGTTTTCACGTAAAAATAAAGGCAGTTGTCAACGATCTCGTGGAAGGCAGTCGTAAGATTGTTGACGACTGCCTTTATTTTTACGTAAAAACTAGTTTGCGAATAATAGTGAAAATATAGGAAATGCAGTTTTATAGGTGTGACCCAATTGAAAGTTATTGAACATCGATACATTTAATTTGCCCATTTTGTGTTGTTAATTTGATATCTACAGATATTTATTTCATTAATTTAGGAGATATGATAAAATTATAATATTATATTGTCGAAATAATGAAAACTTGAAATCACTTTTTAAATTAATGAAAATTTTAATCATTAATTTAAAAAAGTGATTTCAAGTTTGCATTATTTCGACAGTATAATATTATAATTTTATCATATCTCATATGGTAAATACATTATTTTAATTTTATAATACGTTAGTCATGGTAAAATAAGTTTTTATGTTAGTATATATTTGGTACTGTCTCATAAACCCATATAGCACATATTCTCCTAGTTAGATCCCTAGGAATTCATTCGGAGATCCGGGGATGACTGGGGACTTCCTAGGGAACTCCTTAGGAGGACGTGTGCT
Source organism: Linyphia triangularis (assembly GCA_963978545.1). Classification (NCBI taxonomy): domain Eukaryota; kingdom Metazoa; phylum Arthropoda; class Arachnida; order Araneae; family Linyphiidae; genus Linyphia; species Linyphia triangularis. Next base: position 30,716,889 of record OZ021724.1, read on the forward strand.
GTATGGGAACAAATTGATTTTTTGCTTTTATTTTTGTGAATTATAAAGTTATAAAAAAACATGCTTTATAGATCCAAATTTGAAAAAGACAATTATCTGGTGGACGTAGAAGATATGTTGAGCTTTTTTTCTACTTCTAGATTAATTAGAGTAGCAAAATTACGATGCATTTACTAGTTATGTTTTTATTTTATATAATTTTAGTTTGTGGTAAAATTACATGGGAAAATAATTATTTCAACCAAGTCAAATATGCATTTATTACTTGTCATGCACAGGATACGAACTACTAGATTCATCAGAATTTTTAAGTTCTAATCTGTTTATGAGAGAGGAAAAAAAGCAAAAATGTCACGTGCGTCATCCAGAGAGTTGCACAAATATCAGCTCATTTATACTAGTATATTTATTAATTGTTTGCCATTCTGTAAAATGAAAAATAACGTACAAAGAAAATAGAAAAAATTTGTGTTTGACAATGGTAAATTTGCTACTTTATAGTAATGTATAAGAAATAACCTAAATTGGAGGTTATTTAATATGAGAAGAATATCAGTCATTAACTTTCAATTGTCTGCTCAAGATGAATGAATTCTGCAGTGCCACGTTAACACTAAAATGGGCAATCACTCACTTTAGGTTTGAAATGCAATAAGACTATTTAAAAAAAAAGTTTTTAAAAAAAATATATGGCGACTAATTGCGAAACATAATTCGATATTTTCTGTACATCCATTTAATCTAATATTGAATCGACAACTCTGGAAAAACCTTTTAACAGATCAGACACATAGAGTATTATTGAGTTTGTGACTTTTATATGCCAGATTTGGTTGGTTGTTTTCAGATTATCTGTCGCCGTCAGCAACACGAGGGCTATAATGCACCGAAACATTCGTCATTAGACAAGCTAACATACATATACAAACACCCATGCCTAACACGGGATTCTAACCCGCAACCTCGTGGTCTAGAAGCTAGCACGCTAACCACTATACTGTTTGGTCGGCTTTTATATGCCAGAAATATTCTAAAATGTAATTGTTTCAAATTGACTGAAACTTGTAAGTGTGGTTCAAATGAAGAAAACAAGAGGCAAAAAAAAGAAAAAAAAAATTATAAGTTAGTAATCAATAAGCAATAGATAAGTATGGAGATACAGTAAGATTTTTTCCAATCGTCTATCTTTTGAATTTAGCAGTCATACAAAACAATGCTATTTCATATGATAAAGCCAAAGTGTTTTTGTAATAAGTTTGAAAAAAAATTTGAGGTCAATATAATAAAAATAGTACCTGATAAAATAGTTTTTCTTTTTAAAGGTCAGGAATTCATGCTAAATTTGTTTTTGGTAAGTCTTCAAATGGGTTAATAAAAAGCCAAAATTTCAGCCTTATTATGGATAGATGCACACGGTGATTATAATCAATGAATTATAATGACCTAATCTTTAAAAACTTAATCACTGGTCAGAGAATGATCTGAAATAGACATCAAAATACTCAAAGAATGCAGGAAGGGCATGGCATACTAAAATTATTCGATTCAATAATGTTTATCTTGATATACCATTTCCCCTTTTTTTGCGTGTATTTAGGTCAAATTTCAAATCATTCGAACGAGTGGTTCTTTAATTTACAATTTTTTGAAAGTTGAACTTTAATTTTAATCACCCTTAAACAAATTAAATCTTAAGTAGCAATGCTAAAACCACGTTATTAAATATACTACTCCAGTTTACATCAAATCAAGTCAAATAAAACTTAAACTCTTCACTAGTACTGCTACACAACCCTACAGTAATGCACGTTTTCTTCAATATAGCAATATATATATTTCTGTGTCCCGCCAAATTCATGTACTATTTGTTTCCAGTCCGTTACTTTTCTCATAAATAAGCAAATAGCCCTAAAAACAGGACAAAAACTTCAACATGTCGTCAGAAAATAAGGCAAGTCTTCAGTAAAGGACCTCGGATAGAAGGAAAAGCTCCGGCAAAGGAGGAAAAACTGTCCCATGGTAATGGGAAAAACATTCCTGGCGGTTTTTCGGTCAATGTAAGAGACATAAAACTGTAAGAAATATATTTTTGGTGGAAAGAATTTTAGAAGAAAAGGTTTTTGAAAAAGTTCCGAGTCCCCAATGCACTTGACTGGGAGTTGAATCGTAGTTGGAAGAGTTTCTTGTTTTCATATTGTAGCAATTGCGTTAAAATAAATATTTGCTTAGAAACAGTTGATAAGTCTAGTAGAAGTTTGCATGGATAAATGTAAACAAACATATGTGCAAAAAAGTAAGTATATTTATTGAATTGAAACGTAGATTATTTTTAAAAAAATTTCTAGATTGTAATATATATTTTCATGTAGATTGTATTAAATGTGATACAAATACCAATTATTATCGGATTTTATTATATATAGCTGCATTAAATTATAAAAGTTTACTTTTCTTATTGAATTCGTTAAGCCTTTTATTTTAGATATAAAACACGATAATAACTAACAAGGAAGTATTATATCAAAGCTAATGCGCTATTTACTATTTGAATTGCAGTCATTTGAACTTGAGAAAAAAATTCTATTCAAGGATTTGTAAAATGTTTAATAAATTATTATTTAGATTGAAATTGTATTCCAAAGATTATATTTAGGTTTTGAAAAATATATTGCTTATTTATATATTTTAATATTACATTTAAACAGTTGTAAGGGAATATATCATATACATGTAAAGGAACATATTTTATTTCAAATTTAAATGATTGCAACTATGCTAAACATAAATATAAGGTGTCCTATTATTTCAAATCAATATAATTTTCAATAATCCTATTCTTTTGACGATATTTTTACTTTGCATTAATAATTGCTGTTCATAATTTTATAACTATTGTGGCCACTCAGAATTTAACCAATCTTCAAAACAAGTTTTAATAAAAGTTAATTATGTAATATATTCCTTTCATTTCTGATAAATAAAAAATACTAACAAGAATACAGTAATAGTTTAGTTTGCTAACGGTATTTTTTATTATCTAAGAAAAATTATTCTGTAGTATATTTTTGATTACATAAATAAATTTTGTTTTCAATAAAATAAAACTGGTTATTTGTAAATCAAAATGTTAAGTCTCATAAGAACATGCGGGGTTTTGAGAATTTGCATTTAAATAGGGTTTTTTGTACTCTTATTCAACAAAAGCTCAAATTTATGCATTATTGATGGTTTTAAAACGTCTGTTTTTTATGCAAATTTTAAAAAGAAAGTAAATATAAATATTGTTTTCATCCTTGACGGATTTCTTTTTACCTTGAAGATAACCTTTTATCAACAAGATGTCAACTTCAAGGCGTTAACCGTAACTGACAACCCGTTCACTGCAGGTGACAAAAAATGCCCCAGGAACAAAATATTGAACCGAAGAAAAGAATGTTTAAAATGTGAGCAAAACTCTTCTTTTCTAAAATAGTTTTTGAAGAAAAATATCTTTAATAGTAACTGTGACAAAGAGATATCGAAGAAAAAAGTATTGAATACAACTTTCTACTAGAGGTGTTTTTTTCCATGTCATTTAAATTCTGAAGCATGACACTTTAGAAGAATTCAAAAAAAGTCTTGTTAAAGGAAATGTGGATCAAAATTCGGATATTTAGAAAATATGAGTAAAAGGGTATCTTATTTTTTAAATATACCTCTTGAGAATAATTTTTTGTTATCAACTTTTTAATTTTTATTATAAATTTTACAAAAGTATATATATAAAAAGAAAAAAACTCATCAGTGTGAGCTTAAATATGTTTATTCCAATAGTTAAAAACACTAAGAAAGAGTATTTGAAAGTATCTTTGTAATGTGTTATTTATTTTTCATATATTTTCTTACCCTAAAGATTGTTGTTATTTTGTTTGAAAATATGAATTTCAAAAAAAAAAAAAAAAAAAAAAAAAAAACGGCTATGATTAGGAATGCAATTTAAATGAGAATTTTTTTTCAAGAACACTAGAGTAACTCTCAAGTGGTTAAGTAATTACTCTTAGATATTTTTTACTTGGTATACAATTTCCCATTCCAGAAAAGGACTCATTATTACTTAAGATATCAGTGGGAAAAACATGAGAAAAAAATTATGTGCCTGAAAATTTTTGACGTTATATTAGGTATCAAGGGATGATTCGTCAACTCTTATTTCAAAATAAAATTACTGTATCATCGAAAACATAAAATTGTGAATAATTAACTTGCCGACTTGACTTGTTTTGCCAATAAAGCATTGGTTTGGAGTAACTGAAAAAATGAGCATCCCTTTCCTCATTGAAAATTAAATTGCTAATGCATGCAAACCATGCAGGCTACCAAGCTCATTATTTGGCACGTTATGGAAGTATTGGATTTTAATTAAAATTTTTACGCCTTTACCACATTCACTATTATTTACCCTGCCGATGCACTATTTACAATTCAGTGATTAACAAATGAAAAGTTAAACAAGAACGATGGAAAAGAAAAACATTTTTAGTCCACTTTTTTACGAACTTGATATATTGGTGTCATCTTGTGCTCACGAGAGAAACTTTAACGGCATGCTACCATTTTCTGCGCTAAACAATGTTAAGGGGATATGGGACACTGAAATCACCAAAAATGACATTTTCTGTTTTCTGTCCGTAACTTTAATTTCGCGTTTGAAATTTTGAAATCTGATGATTTTAAGTGGTAAAATCTTTATTTAAACTAACTATTTTAACGCATTGCACACTTGTTGGCAAAAGTTAAAAATGCATTTTTCTCATCTTCGCTTTTTTCACATTTTACGTATGTTCGAAAAGGTCCTTGCGATTCATTTTTTGATAAATCCCCCTAATTTTTTGTTGAAATAATTTTTAATGTACAATAAAGAAATACACACATGCTTTTTTGACATGCACAAATTTGAACTTTCGCAAAACAACTATTTTCGAAGGTAGTGTGGCCAATAAAGTTTTATTGCTAAAAGTTTTAGCCAGAAGGTCATTTAAAAATACATTACTGCACTATTTTAATAAGCACAATTTCATTTTTCTTTAAAATAGTCATGCATAATTAACATTATTTGAAATCAAATTAAACATTTTAAACTATATCCAAAGAATCAAAGGCTCAAAAGGTTTTAATCTACCACCTGAAGACTCAATAAAAGTGTTATGGATAATTTAAAATACGGCATTAGTCATATTTCTCTGCAAATAGTATTTTAAAACTTCTTATGATTCATTCACAAACTATAAATTGCGTTTAAAAATGAAAAAGTGTAAGAACATCTTACGACAAAATGGATTTATCAGTGGATTAAATGTTTTTACAATAACTACATGAAAAAAGATAAACTTATCAGATCAAAGCAACAATCGGAAGGTAAGAAAGCGCGTATAACTCCCCTCCCCCCTCCCTGGTTAATAAAATCTCACTTGGTGCGTGGCAATAACTTTTTTTTTAATGAAAATTTCTTTTAAGGTATTGGCACAGTTTGTTGGTATATTGAATCGAATGCTGAAATCGTCAAGTGACCGTTTTGCCAATAAAAGCCACAACGACCAGGTCATACAAAATAGTGAATATTATGTATTAAAAGCAAGTAAAAATAATTACTCATTGATTGTAAAACTATCACAGACATTTTCAATGAATCACCAGTAATAATTATGTATTAATTAAAATGCCTTAAAATTTTAACTGCTTTTCAGTAACTTACAACCAATGGGAAAGATAAAATTTAAAATTTGATAAAACTTCGATGTTTGTAAATACTTTTAAAATATAATAAATATTTTAAAACACCATTTATAAAATTAAGTAATAGCTTAGTTCCTATTTTCTAAATCTATTTATATTCCTTTTAATTATGATCAAATATCAGTCTATTTTGATAAGAAATCTAATTTAATTCAAATACTTTCCTTCCTCCCAGTAAATATTTTTTTTTGGTATTCTTAGCCGAATCTTTCGAGACACAATTAACGGCAGTTCCAAAAACTTTTTATACTCTTGAACAATTTTCAAAAAAATCTAACCTCACTTTTTGACTAATTCTGTTCAACAATGAAAAAAGAAGCTAAGGTATTACAACACTATAGCTGCCTTAACGATAGAAATCAACGAATGCACTCAAAAAAGGAAATCTTCAGTTCAAGGCGCATTATACACTATTTTGATAATTACTTTTTAATTTTACCTTACCCTATATTAATCTAGAGATAAACTTACACACACATTGATTGTCCATGCATTTGTTCTTTCATTAGTGAGAGGTCAGTATTCTTATAAAAAATACTAATGCGATAGACACGTTCAACATGTCATGGCTTGTGGAGACAAGTTTCAATACCAAACGGAACTTGGCTGTAAATAGATATCGGATTTAACTTTTTAGATTTTTGGTGACAAGTTTTCTTTAAGCAGTTCGTCTTTTTTCGGTTTATCACAAAACTTGTCTATTTCTCCACATTTTTGTTTATGAAAACCTCTCACCAATTTGGCGGGATTTTTTTTATATATCGTTATCGAGAGGGCGATGGGGGGAGTATGGATGAACCTGATGTATTCTAATAGAAATATATAGGTAAAACTGACTTTATTAGTGAATTTGAATACAATCCAACTTTTACTTAAATGCGGCAAATAAAATGCAACTTGTTTAATTGTTGTATTCTATTGAAATAAAAATTTTAATGGCAAAAACTATGTATTCCATAAATTATTCTACGACCAATACAAAGGCAACGATTTGAATTGATGTATGATAACATGCAATATGATAACAAAATAAATAGATTTAAAATTATTTTTAAAAGCTCATTTATGTAAATGAAATATAAATACTCATATAAGCACAAAAAGAGAGATTGTAATAAATTGAGAAAGAGAGAAAATGTAATAAATTGTTTTAAAACAACATACATTATTATACAATTGCAACATCGAATTGAAAAATTATACAAATTAAAGGTTTTTACTTATTATTTGTGGTGATACTTCTTAATCTTTTCTATTGTTTATCTGTATCACAAAGATAGGATGGTTATAACTTTAATACACTAGTAAAAATTAACGTTTGAAAAATAAGAAAAAAAATTAAATTTATGTATAGAAAACTTTTCGTACAGAAATTTGAAACTAAATATTTACTTTTACAAATCTAAAAGAACTATACGGAAACAGATTTTATGAAGGAAACTCAATTTGTTGCTTTAGATAAGTGATAATAAAGGAAAATTTTGTATTGTTGACATTTTAATGATTGATTTCTTAGTATTATTTATAAAAACTTTGAAAAATAAAGTAAAATGTTTTAACTCACAAACGAAAAGTTAAAAATTCACAAATATTCAACATAATTAGGAAAACGTATATTATAAATCTCTTTATATTTTTATATCATATCAATGAAGAATAAAAGTTCTTAATGAAGAAAAGAAGAATTATTATAGCTGAAATTTTATTTGAATCTATTCACATTAAAGTAATTTTATTTTATTTATACTAACCGTTCTCTTGAAAAAATATTAAATAGTAAAATGTTTTCAACGGTGAGATGTACATTTTTATTCTTAAAAAATAATTCAAATAAAAATATATTTCATCCATTGATTATTTATAAATTAACCTCTTACTATAACAAACACAAGCATAAAAGAAATACTTATAATAATTTAAATTATTATTAATCTCAAATAAGTGAATTGCTGCATAAACAATCGTTATAAAAATTAAATTTTAATATATTTTTGTAAATAACAAGCAATATTAAATTCTTTCAAACGATCTAATTTTATTACAAGTTAAATAATTTTCATTCAATATATATACACAAAGAAAAACAATTTCAATATCTTTTCAAAATGAAGGTTTAACATTCTACATGGTAAAGACATTATTGGAATTTTACATATTTCTATTTTGGGTCTGCATAGAAAAGTAGAATGTGATGAACAATACAATATCAAATGCTTAATTTCTGCTACATTACTCCTTTTAATTTGCATCTTTTTATTTAATGTTGCAAGCTTGCTTTATATAAAAATATAAAATATAATTTTGTGTTTTGTATCTTTTGAATTTTAAATCTAAGCTTTAAAATATTTAGATTTCCACCATTCTCACTTTTCCAATGAATAACTAAACATTACTTGCAGTCAATATATAAATATATATAACCCGTATCTAATAATTCCTATAAGAGTCCGAGGAAAATAATTCTGTAATGATTTGCTTTTACCTTTTGAAATTAAAAAAAAAAAAAAAAAAAAAAGGGGGAAAAATACACTACATTTTCTCTTGAACAATACTTTTTTGAAATTAGGTATGTGACTCGCTTCAAGTGAACTTCCTGGACTATAATAAGAAGAGATCTAAAGTACGTGACTTTTATGAACAAGACTTTTATTTACTTTTGACATGAAAGAAACCGTTTTGAAAAGACGTACGGGATTTTGAAAATGCTTACTGTAGAGAATATAATTTATGGTGCCTTGTCACTTGGAAGAGCTTCATTTTTACAGCTTTAAAAGGCAACGTCCTTTAGTTCACATTGTTTTGATGTGCATTTATGATTTTAAATACATTTCTTGACGCAATTAAAAATGCATTCTACTGACAATTATACTGCTGTACAAACTAAAAAAAAAGCAGTATCTCTGCAATTATCTCTTTATATGTTTTCTATTTAAACGTAACGGATACATTGATTTTCGTAATAGAAATTTGATACCTGAGTTGAGTGGATTTTATGTATATTTATTAAGGATATTACGAGACTAATGTTAGAGGTATAAACATAATTGGAGATGAATGCCTTCATTACACTCGTCCATGTAATGCAATAATAACTGATAAATTTATTTAAACAACTAGAGGATACCCAATACATTGTTATACTATAGAGATTTTTATGGTTTTAAAGTATAGAAAATTTTATTTGAGACAGAGCATTCCTTTCTTGATATTAAAAAAAGAATACCTCAAGTTATAAAAAAAAATAATGTTACTTTACACGAAATGATTCAAGAGTTTTATATTTATTTCTGAATTTTAGATAAAATAAAACTTTTTTTAGTTTACTTTTTAGTTTTTATTAAAAAAATAAAATTTGTTTGCTCAAAATTATCGGATTATTTATTTATATCGATTTGTACTGCCACAATTTTAAATTTAGAGAACCAACATAGTACGAATGGGAAAAATTCGAAATATAACACACAATTTACATAATCCGAAAATATAGTAGTTATTTTGAAAATTAAATTAAGGGTGGGAATTAATTTGATTAACAAATAAATTATAAAGCTTATTACATATTAAGAAAGAAATATAAAACTACATATCTTTTAAATGATTTATTAATAAACCTGAGAAAACATTTCTTATTAAAAAATTACATTTATCCTATCTAAGAAAATATAATTGTCTTGAAACATGTCCTTAAAATTTAAAAATTCTTAAACAAATAATCTTGAACATATTCCGTTTCTAAATCTTCATTCATAGCATTTTGTTATTTTTGACAAATAATTCCAATTACTACACAGTTGAAAAGAAAAATGTAAATTCTTAGTTTTCTCTAAGATTTAAAATATTTTAATTTTGATTCCTGAAAGTTTTAATCAAAGTGGAAATTTAAGCTGTAATGGATAGATAATTTACTCGCGTGTAGTTTAGACAGCGTAGTTGATTTTATGAATTATTTGATTACATTATATGTCATGTTATTTTTTTGTATTTGTTATATATTTGCAATTCAAGTACTTTTCAAAATATGAAAAAATAATGCTGTGTGCAAAAATATTTAATTTCGTAAACCGTTGTTGAAACGAGTGAGTATATTGAATTTCTCATGGTTTGATGAATGACTAATGGTGTCGGTTATAAATTGTATTAACCATATTTACATAATGTGCTTCTGAAAGAATATTTTAATGCATTATACGGAAGAGTTTAATTACTTAAGAAATCTTTTCATTAAATAAGATTTTTTACTCAGCCTTTATGGTGTTATATGTTTTAAATATATGTTCTGTTATACACATAGTAGATGTTCATTATATATGTTCTGTTATACACATAGTAAATGTTCATTTTATATGTTCTGTTATATAAAATAAATATTCGTAATATATGATCTGGAAAGTAAATTTGTATATGCATATTGACTCAACTTAAATTAAAAAAATATGCATATTTTTGAAATTATTTATTATAATTGTTTTATATGAGATAGAAATACATTACTTTGTTTAGTTTAAAGACAAATATTATTTGGAAATTCTTTGAATGACGCGTGAGATATTTTGGCTCTTTCTTCTACTCGTATTACAATTTAAAAAGTATTATGAATCTATTAGTTTCAATATTATATTATCACTTTTTAATACGATATTAGTTGGTGGCAAAGATATATATATATATATATATATATATATATACATATTTACTAGGTGAAATATGCATGTCTAACATCATGTGCAAGGGACACGCACTTGTCAAAAATATTTATGGATTATAAATATATATTTGACCTAGTTAAAGTAATTATTTTTCTATATAGCTTTGCCACCATTTAATATTATATATAGATATACAAAACATAACTACTGGATGTTTCATAGTTTTACAATTTCAATTTGTTTACGAATACAAAAAAGAGCGTAAAATACCTCGTGCATCATCCAGAGAATTTGTCAATTTAAATCTATTCGAGGCAGATCCGTACCTTGCATTTCGTAAAAGACCTAGGAAATGGTGATTTTTGTTTTAGTGTGGAAAACAGTTTTAAATGTATTGATGCACACGTGGATGAAATATTAAAACTCTACGCCCTTTTAAACATGCTCATTTTTGAAATTTTCAAGTACTGTCAGCCATGTTGTCGTAATGTATCCTTAATATTCAAATGCATTTTACTCGTAATTTAGCTTTTCATATTTGTAAGTCAGAAACAGTCCTTAAGGCTTTTTCAAAATATGTATTTAAGAATTCAATTTCTTTTGTCTCGTCAAACACACACACACTCAGTGTTATACTGAGCAAAATTCTGAAGTGCCTTTTAAATTACAAACTTTTTTTTTTTTATAGAAATGATAATAACGAATTTTCTAAAAAATTTCTTCTGCCATGTATATATACTAATTTTCTTTTAAAGTTGAATTAAAAAAAAAAAAAAAATGCTTTATAATTTCTTCACAACATTTTTATCATTTAAAAATACGATTTCTCTAAACTGTAATTTAAAATGAAAAAAGGAGTAGGCTTTTAAAAAACACTTGCATTTTTTAAATGAATATTTCAACAAATGAAATTTTGTATTACAGAATATTGTTCATATTATACTTTATAACTATACCATTTCATGTTTTTCAGAGAAAAAATAAAAATACAAGAATTTTACCAATGAAAAGAAATATGAATAATAATTTAACTGTAACAAAATGCATATCAATGTATTTACATCACAAACTTTTAATTAGTTTATTAATATATTTCAATTCCGCTGATATATTTTTCTGAATTTTTCTTTATTCTTCCATGTAATATATTTTTCTATTTTTCTTCGTTAAGAATATATAAAGTAAAAGTGAATAAGTCAGTAATATATATAAAATAGAGTTATAAATAATTATATGAATCATGAAATAAAACACAGAGGGGTGTTGAATATTATGTTGAACTGTAGATATTTTGTAAATGATATATATATATTCAGAGTGTAGTATTAGTAGAATATAATAGAAATGTAGTGCCTAGCAGTACACAAAATATCAGCAACTCAGCAATTTTTAAATCAGGAACACCATTCAATTATCCTCACCCCCTAACATTGGCATTAAATGAACTTCATAAAATTATTTTCATTTTCCAACTTTACCCATCTTTACCATGAACCAGCTCATCAAACTTAAACCTTGAAGTTTCAAACATTCCTTCCTTCATGAACAGAGCCCATTTTCCCAAAATCCCTTTAAGTTCAGTTCCCTAAAACCCTTACAAAACAGAGGTTGGTGATAGATACTTCCAGCACCACTGATTCACCACACTCTTCAGTGAATTCGAGTTGCCTGTCCGATCAATTAATCAGGATAGCACACCAGAATAAGGCTCCATTCGCCCCTTATCATCCATCAACATGAGAATCTGGTGTGTCTTCAGATGTGCCAGCGTTCCCACCATTTCCTGTTCAGAGGTGGTTTGCTCCAGGAGTAGATTATTCGCTGAGGAACAGGGATTAGGATCATATTTCGAACAATGGTATATGAGGCTTCAGTTCATCGACAGCTATTATAGTGGGCGTGTTTGAGGATAGTGGTTTGCGACAGATAGTAAAGGAAGCGGTTCAAAATGGGCTTCATTAGTGTCCATTAGTAGTATAATGCTGACTGGAGTACACTCAATGGAGTGTGGGGGATATTTACTAATAGATCATTAATTGTTAAACAAACAGGATATTTTTCAGATAATTATATTTTGATGACTTTATTATAAGAGTAACTAAGCGTAATACTTTTATAATGGTTCACCTTTTAACTTTATAATTAGTTCAAATTTAAATGATACATGCGATGGATAATATATGAACGCGAGATATATCTCTATTCAAACGTTGTAAAAAGAGGCAATTCTCTGGCTGACGCACGAGACATTTTGGCTCCTTTTTTATTTTACTCGTAAACAGATAAGAATTATAAAATCCCACAAAAAAGCACTTTTGAAAAGTAGAAGAACCACCAACCTCAAAAAAACAAAAAACTTTCTTGCAATAAAAAAATCATAAACATGACGAAAATTTTCAGCCACAAACACAGTGATATAAAAAATGGCCAACTTCTGATTACAACTCTCGGTTGTGACTCACTTAAGAATGTATGCTTACTTAGTTTATTTTTAAAATTTAAGTTCGGCTCCCATAAAAATTTACACTGCTTGAGGTTGGCGCCCGTCATAGGATTATTAACAATGCTTGCGTTTAAACTAATTTATGGCTGTTTGCACGAATATTCGAGTTTATGATTTCATTTGGATGGGTAGGAAATACAAAGTGGGGTAAATATTCATGTTCGTGTAATTTTCAAAATAGTATAGAGAAACTGTGCTCAAACGCTTGCATTTGAATCGTTATTAAGAATTTTTTAAGTAGGAAACTGAAGTGTTTCTGGTAAGCTTTTGTTTGGTTTATACATACATTTTGGAAAGTTTTTATTGTGTGGGGGTTTTAAAGGTTAGTAATTAAGACGGGCGCCAACCTCAAGCAGAGTAAATTTTTATGGGAGCCGACCTTAAATTTTAAAAATAAACTAAGTAAGCATACATTCTTAAGCGAGTCACAACCGAGAGTTGTAATCAGAGGTTGGCCATTTTTTATATCACTGTGTTTGTGGCTGAAAATTTTCGTCATGTTTATGATTTTTTTATTGCAAGAAAGTTGTTTGTTTTTTGAGGTTGGTGGTTCTTCTACTTTTCAAAAGTGCTTTTTTGTGGGATATCAGAACTTTTTTTTAAGCACTGGCGACTTCTATTTTTTTGAATTTGTCCGTTTCATCGTTTTTCTCTTTATCACCTATGGTACACCTGGTACCAGGAATATTCATAATTCTTCAAACTGAGTTTGACGATACCTTACATGCAATAATTATCTTTAAAATTGATAAACTGGAAGTGGTACCAATAGCATACCTGATACTTTAAACATTCATAATTCGTCAAATCAGAAGTTCAACATGCCATATTTATCTTGGAAATTGATTAATCGAAAACGGTACTACCTATGCTATACCTGATACCTTAAACATTCATAATTTTTCAAGACAAGCCCAACGACACCCAACATGCCATATTTATCTTCAAAATTGATAAACCAGAAGTAGTGCCACCTATGGTACACCTGGTACCATGAATATTCATAATTCCTCAAGTTGAGTTGAATGATATCTTACATGCCAAAATCTACTTGAAAATTGACAAATTGGTTGAATGAGGATGGCAGTAACCATCAAATGTTGCCATTGACAAAGAGCCTGTCTGCCAAGTTTCAGCTCGATTGGTTAGTTTGTACGCACAACGACCTATTTTAGTGCATAATAACGACTAATCAGTCCGGGACCCACAGCTTATAGTGGATTCCGAATAACAACGAACATCCACACCTAACCCAGGAATCAAATCCGGCACCTTTAACATACAAGGCCAGAGTGTTCATCCCATTGAAAGTTGATTCTAGTAAATTGTCACAAATAAATATTACAAGTTTTTTACAGTCTAAATATTGCAGTATAAATTATTTTTATTATGCCAAGCATTATTTTGGTTCACATAATAACCCATTGATATTTGACAAAATTTAAAATATTTTCTTAACAACAATTTTAAAATTCACTGTGAAATTACAATTTTGATGATATATGATTCGACGATTTAATTTTACAACTGAAAATAAACAAAATCAAAACATCTTTAAAAACGAATGACATCCCTACTAACCATCTTTGTCACAGTTACGTCACTGCAACGAAGTTTTTCGTCGCAAAGATCACGGTCACAATGTGACTTGCATGGGATATCGCAGCGATGTCGCAAAAGTTCACGTCACTTTCGACTTCCATGTGATATCGCAGCGACATCACAATGTGACGAAGTTGCAATGTTGCTTTGTGATATCGCAGCGACATCCAGTGATATCCCAAAATAATTTTATATAATGAAAATCACAAATAGGTCATTTTGTGACATGTATGTGATATAAGACGTAATTTTGCGATATCGCAGGGATACACAGGGATATCACATTTTAACATTTATGCTATTTTTGTGGTATCAGTGTGATCTCTATGTGATTTTGGGGACATCTATGTGATTTATGCGACGAGTATGTGATTTTATCAACGAATCTCACGTCACTGCTATATCACATTGTGATCAGTATGCGATCTTAGTGACTTTGGCGACATCTATGTGATTTATGCGATTTTCGCAACGAAAGCTTTGTCGCTGCGATGTCACATTGTGATCTGTATGTGATCTTAGTGATTTTGGCGACATCCATGTGATTTATGCGATTTTCGCAACGAAAGCTTTGTCCCTGCGATATCACATTGTGATCTGTATGTGATCTTAGTGACTTTGGCGACATCCGTGTGATTTATGCGATTTTTGCAACGTAAGCTTTGTCACTGCGATATCACATTGTGATCTGTATGTGATCTTAGTGATTTTGGCGACATCCATGTGATTTATACGATTTTCGCAACGAAAGCTTTGTCACTGCGATATCACATTGTGATCTGTATGTGATCTTAGTGACTTTGGCGACATCCGTGTGATTTATGCGATTTTCGCAACGAAAACTTTGTCACTGCGATATCACATTGTGATCTGTATGTGATCTTAGTGACTTTGGCGACATCCATGTGATTTATGCGATTTTCGCAACGAAAGCTTTGTCACTGCGATATCACATTGTGATCTGTATGTGATCTTAGTGATTTTGGCGACATCCATGTGATTTATGCGATTTTCGCAACGAAAGCTTTGTCACTGCGATATCACATTGTGATCTGTATGTGATCTTAGTGACTTTGGCGACATCCGTGTGATTTATGCGATTTTCGCAACGAAAGCTTTGTCACTGCGATATCACATTGTGATCTGTATGTGATCTTAGTGATTTTGGCGACATCCATGTGATTTATACGATTTTCGCAACGAAAACTTTGTCACTGCGATATCACATTGTGATCTGTATGTGATCTTAGTGACTTTGGCGACATCCATGTGATTTATGCGATTTTCGCAACGAAAACTTTGTCACTGCGATATCACATTGTGATCTGTATGTGATCTTAGTGACTTTGGCGACATCCGTGTGATTTATGCGATTTTCGCAACGAAAACTTTGTCACTGCGATATCACATTGTGATCTGTATGTGATCTTAGTGACTTTGGCGACATCCATGTGATTTATGCGATTTTCGCAACGAAAACTTTGTCACTGCGATATCACATTGTGATCTGTATGTGATCTTAGTGACTTTGGCAACATACGTGTGATTTATGCGATTTTCACAACGAAAGCTTTGTCACTGCGATATCACATTGTGATC
This sequence comes from Linyphia triangularis, assembly GCA_963978545.1. Lineage (NCBI taxonomy): Eukaryota > Metazoa > Arthropoda > Arachnida > Araneae > Linyphiidae > Linyphia > Linyphia triangularis. The sequence goes on from OZ021724.1 coordinate 30,733,011, forward strand.
TGTATGTGATCTTAGTGACTTTGGCGACATCCGTGTGATTTATGCGATTTTCGCAACGAAAACTTTGTCACTGCGATATCACATTGTGATCTGTATGTGATCTTAGTGACTTTGGCGACATCCATGTGATTTATGCGATTTTCGCAACGAAAACTTTGTCACTGCGATATCACATTGTGATCTGTATGTGATCTTAGTGACTTTGGCGACATCCGTGTGATTTATGCGATTTTCGCAACGAAAACTTTGTCACTGCGATATCACATTGTGATCTGTATGTGATCTTAGTGACTTTGGCGACATCCATGTGATTTATGCGATTTTCGCAACGAAAACTTTGTCACTGCGATATCACATTGTGATCTGTATGTGATCTTAGTGACTTTGGCGACATCCGTGTGATTTATGCGATTTTCGCAACGAAAACTTTGTCACTGCGATATCACATTGTGATCTGTATGTGATCTTAGTGACTTTGGCGACATCCATGTGATTTATGCGATTTTCGCAACGAAAACTTTGTCACTGCGATATCACATTGTGATCTGTATGTGATCTTAGTGACTTTGGCAACATACGTGTGATTTATGCGATTTTCACAACGAAAGCTTTGTCACTGCGATATCACATTGTGATCTGTATGTGATTTTAGTGACTTTGGCGACATCCGTGTGATTTATGCGATTTTTGCAACGAAAGCTTTGTCACTGCGATATCAAAAATAAAAAATTGGTCCGTTCATGAAACTTTGCAAAAACGTTTTATTTGTCATGAGTATAAATAAACAAAGTAGTTCATAAAATATCTAGCATAGAAGGGTGTTTTTTGAGGAGTGGGAGGGGGGAATTTTTTTGTTTTTTTTTAAATTGAAAAGTAATTTTGGTATAACCTGGGCATTTTACCTTACGCTAAGATAGCGAGTCAGAAATGTGACGAAAAAGGGGGAGGGGGGGGTAATCAATGGATACGGATTATCTTGAAGTATATTTCTAGAACACTGCATATTTTTTTTTTTTAAACTTTTTTAAAATATTTGACTTCATCCTGGCTAAGGCACAAGTGTTGCGCCCCCCCCCCCCCTCAGGAAAATCCTAGATCTGCCACTAATGTGAACTGAAATAAAAAAAAAAAAGATTCGCGTACACACATCACGAATAAGCTCCTTCTCGCCTTCTTCACAGTCGGAGTCAGAATCTGCATAAGTTTCATCTTCACTAATTTCATCCCATTTAGAAACAATGTCCTCAATTTCAAACTGGGTTAGAAAACGTTTTCTTTTAGGCATTTTAAAATAATTTAGTAAAAAATTATCAAGAATTCAGATAGTCAGAAGAATAAACATAGCAGTCAGCAGTCAGCACGGGAAATCGTAAAAATGCAGCTAGCGAAAACACACTAGCAGGCAGGGGTGTAGTGGAGCGGGAACGCGTGGGAACGGCGATCCTTTACCTTTTTAGTAGGAGGAACGGCGTTCCCTCACCTAAAAATTTTAACATTTGTATTTTTTTTTTTTTTTTACATTTTTTTCTTTACAGGAAACTGAACGCAAAACTATGCTTTCTTTTTCTATCCACAACTTCAGAGTTGAGCAGGCAAGTTCAAGTATTTGCAAAACACTTGAAAGAGGCACCCGCACATGGCCATTCCATCAACAATACGACAAATGCATTACTACGATTCATCCAATGGCAATTATCTTCTTCGACGAGTGATCTGTATTTGTGGATGAATTCCAGACGTCAAATTTATATGGCTCGTCATGAATACAGACTAAAACACACGTACACAAGTTCACGCTCCATTTTTAAAAAACAAAATTGTGGTCTGACACAGTTCTTTGCTCCTTTTCCTTGAAGAAGGTTTCTGCTCCTCTAATTTTTTAACTGAACGCTAACCGATTTATCAACAAAAGAGATATAATTTTTTTTTTTTTTTTTTTAATTTTTATATCATTCACTTTATGTAACATAGCGTTCCCACACCTTTTTATTTTACACTACACCACTGCTAGCAGGTAAAAGTCACTTATCATTTACTAAATTGCCCCCCTGTCAAGCAGCTTCAAAATACCCCTTTGTGTCCCCAACTCAATGGGCTGGCCATGTGTGCGTTGCTTGAAGTGCGACAATAGGCTTTTGTGGCACGACTTTTCAGACTGCCTCACTCTGTGAGGGTAAATGCTCCGACATTTCGAGTGGAAAACTTCTCAGGGAAACTGGAATTATTTAAATACGAAACGATTCGTTCCACATCATTTCAATCTATGAAATTTACTGACACTCGTCACTGTTTCTTTGCTCCGGCTTAGTTTTCAATTTTTAAAAACTCTATAGAGAAATCACAAAAAAAAAAAAAATATTCGGACCCTATCACAATGACCTTTTTTTATAATTTTTTAGTGCAAAAATATTAACATGTTATCACTTTAAAATTTAAAAGATAAATTTGAATCAGAATAATATAGATTTTGAGTTTTACACATTTTTTGTTGTTGATATTTATTACTTTCTCACTTTTGTATTTGATTACTTTGTACAATTTTGATGCAATAACTTTTCCTACACTTAGTATAACAATTTAAATATTTATGTTTTTTAATTGTTGAATGATTATTAAGAGTGTTGTGTTAAAAATATAATATTGTTCTAAAACAAGCCGGTAGACAGGATTTTTTTTCGGGGCGATAGGGGGTGGGTATGGTCGAAGATTTCATTAAACACATATAGCAAATTACACACACACACAAAAAAAGAACGGGAAGTTTTTTAACAAGATTTCATACCATTTTTTTTTGGGGGGGGGGGAGGCCGGGGTTCTACCGCCCCCCCTTCCCCGTCCACGGCCCTGTAATAAAATGAATCCTTTTTAATTATTAAACAAATATTCCTTTATAGCCAGAGTGAATTTATAATCTTTATGTAGAAACTTTCTACCTTTATTACTGCGATATAATAGATTTATTTTTTAATATTTTTATTCAAATATATATGAAACAACTTAAGCACAATTTACTTACTGTTATGTTAAAAATAAACACCGACAGTTATTGCAATCTTTTAGCACTAGCAGTTGACTATGTGTTTAAGATTGGAATCAATTTAATACAAATTTTTTATTGAAACAATCATGGGTCACCTAAGAGGGTGGTAGACCAACTTTCCAGAGGGCGCCAAGCTCCTCTGACACCCATCAAAATATCCTAAAGTGGTATAAGCCACACTGTGATACCTTATAGGCAGTAGGTTAGACTTTTCTTCGTAGACGAATACAAATAAAAAGAATTTATTGAAACCCATTGTATATAATTTGAAGGTAGATTGTAAATAAATATGCAAGTACCAAAGGGACCAAAATAAATGTCCCACAACGATAATTAAAAAAGACACCAAGACTAAATTCTACTGATGGAATATTATATTATGACCATCATTTTAAAAAGCAAGATGCCGACACATTTCAGATCTGCTTTCACATGTCTTATTAATGATAACTTCGCTACCGATTGAGTTTAAAAACATTATTCAGTGGTCATTACAAAACTTCTAAATGCTCATTAATTAATCGGGCCAAAGGACAAGTTTTATGTTTAGCTTAGAAAACAATATCTCGCAAGAGTTTAGTAAGAAGCATTGTCAACAGGTTATCGTAAACTTGAAATAGTCCCGAATATTTAAGAGTACGTATTTTATTCTATTAATATTATAAAAAAAAAAACTTCAAATATAAGAATTACACTCCTTCCCTTCGGTACATTTAATAAATTCGTCCCAATCCTCTTCTTCATCATCAATAATCTAACTCATTTTTTCCCCTCGTACAGCAGTACCTAAAATAGTCTCGGCCCATTTGATGGTTGGCTGCTGGGTTAGCAAGTTAGTCTCTCATGCCAAAGGTACTGGGTTCGAATCCTGAGTAAAAAATGGTTGAACGTTGTGGTTCGGATTCCACGTTAAGCTGTAGGTCACGTCCTGATTAGCAGTTATTGTGCATAAAAATAAGTCAGTGAGCATACAAAACAACCAACCCAGAGTAGTTTTGAACATTATATCAATTCCTAATCTTTAGCCCTCAATCTATAAACGTGAGTAATTCTTCTCCTAGTTTATCCACTGAAGGAATAACTTCACAGATTCTGGATTCTGTCTAAAGCATTCAGTGATAGTGATCCCTGCGCGGAAAGTCGTTAGGAATCAAATCATGAAATAACCAAGTAAAAGTCGTTAGTAAATTTATTGTCCATTGTTTGAATTATCTTGTCTAAAATACGTAATAAAACACTGAAATGCGAGAGGTATTTTCAGAAGTTGAAGCAACGTTTTCATGTCTTATATCCACTTCTGGCATTTTTTTTAAAAATGTGTACTCGTTTCTATCCTAGTTCAGTTTTAATTGTGATCTTTAAAGAGAGCAATCAAATTCGTCTCTTCGTTCTAGAAGGTTTGACGTATTTTAACAATTATATTGCGGCATTCAAAGTAGTACATAGAGGGAAAACATTTTAACTTTAATGAAAAGTATTCTATTAACTTCCAAGATTGAACATTGTAAAGGTTCTTTGTCTATAAGTATTCTGATAGAGCAGTTACTTTTTAGATGTAGAGAAATATCATGCCTATACCAAAATTGTTTCAAATTATAAAAAGTTGTTTAAAGAAAAATTATTTTTACCTATCTGGCAGAAAAAATTATGGAAAATGTAAAAAACCAACCAGTCAATTCCCATTGTTTTTGTTCCCAAAGTTAGAAATATTTGTACGAGTATTTTAATGTTTAGTTGTTTAATGTATTTTTATTAATATATAATGATGGGAGAGGGGGGGGGGGGGGCTTTGGTCGAACCCTAAAAATCTTCACCGTGGAAAATGCATCGATTCATCAGAAGCGCGTTTCATAACGCAACTCCTAACAATTTAACAAAAGGAACGTTTTTTTTCTGTGTGCTCACTATTGACCTTGAAAAGGATATAAGGATGTTTTCTAAAATCCAGAGACGATCTTATTTAGATATATTTTCACCATTATTATTATTATTATTATTATTATTTTTTACTTCCACTGTATTGACGTGTTTTTGTTATCTGATGATGCTGAGTGAAGCTTCAAGGGGGAGCGCTAAGGAGAATTGGACACCAAGTGGACAAGCCACATTCGGTACTTCCGTTCCGGTACGGGGACCAAATTCTACGCCTTTCTTGTACTTGCTTTCAAGGTCAGATTCTGAGAATTCTGCGATAGTGGCTTTGTCTTCAAACCCCCTCTGGGTACCTTCGTCCTTATTTTAGTGTTCCTGCTCCTCTCCCCTCGCTTGGAAAGATTCTTGGAATGGAAACACAAACCCAACAGAGTACTTTGACAGAGCAACTATTATATGCCGGGGCTGACGAGATTGTTTGCAGGGGGATACAAGAGACTTCAAGAATTTTGCTTAGATTCATTTCCTCTGGGAATTTTGAAGGATAAAGACTGGCTATGTGTAAGTTTTACTAAATTTTCCAAAATGAATGTTTTAAATGTTTTCCTTTCTAACAAAAATTTAAAAGTTAGCGACTATTAATATGTGACCGAACTTTCCAGAAAGTTTTTGATACTTTGATGAGTTTTTTTTTTTATTATTAAACCATGCAATTTGGAAAAAAATAAAAAATTGTCAAAGTTTTAAGTATAATTTTTATTACAACGTAAAAATTTTTAAAAATTAGTGTATGACTTTTCTACTAATTAGCAGAAATATTTTAAAAGAAATAACTTATAATTTGTGTTTTGGTTTTTGTAAATTGTATTTAATGTTCAAACTGATAATGTATGGATAAAAAATCCGCTAAATGCATTCGTCAACGCAGAATAGCAGGAAGATAATTTGTAAATATTTGAATTTTTTACGGAATTTCTAATACATAGGAGCGTTTTATCGTTTGTATCTAAAATTCTTATTTGGCATAAACAGTTTTTGACTTTAAAAATTCTCCATTGATACCTCAAGTTATATCATTTGGGTAACTTACGTTATAGATTTTAATTTTTGAATATTTAACTAAAAAAATTATAATAACAATTATCTGTTTGGTTTTAATTAACATCATATGAAAGTAAACACATTTCTGGAAACTTACATACTACATGAAGCAATCCATTTTAAAATAAACGAAATAAAAAAAAAATTATCATTGAAAAACTTGTTTAAACAATTTTTACTATTATTTAAGTTAATATAATAATTTACAAATCCTTTGTACAACTATTGACAAAACAATAAATTATTTTTCCCACTTTAAAAATCACACCATCCACTTTCAACAAAACAGAACGAACTCGACTATAATTCAAGAGTCAACTTTTAGAAATTAACATATTAAAAAAAGGAACTACTAGAAAGGAACTTTAAATCTTTTTATACCCAAAATTCTATAAAAAATATTTGATTCAAATTTTCATTTTTACAAGTTTTTCCTTCTTTGCATGGAATGACCCTTCTTGATGATAATAATTGTGTTTTTTATTGCCAAATATTTTTTTCTAGAATTTTAAAGATTAATTTTTAAAGTTTTATGTTGGTTTACACTTTTCTCTCACTGTCATCTGGCTGATAGACTTAGCCTCGCCTTTTAATTTTTATATTGCTCCCTGGTTTTTCTCTTCTGCTCCAGTTGTTCCTATGACAATTTAGCTCTGTATTATATAGTTCTTGTAATTGCTGTTGTTGATAAATTTGATAGAAAACTGTTTTTTTTTTCCCCCTCTAAAATATTTTGTCTTAAAACCCAAGATTAAAAAAAAAACTAACTATTTTACAAAATTATTAAAATGTAAGCCATGTGTTGGTTTCTATTAGCATTTTCCTTAATTTCTTATATAGAAACACTTGGGGCATGTTTTGATCTGTTTCATGATTTTGACCCTAAAGATTTTTTAGTAGGGTTGTAGGAGTATATTCCGAGAGTTTTTTGGATATTTCACTGATAAATTTGTAAAATACCACTGATCTATGCTAACCTCTTGTCTGTCTGTATTTTGCCGACCAAACGGTATATTGGTTAGCGTGCTAGCTTCTAGACCGCGAGGTTGCGGGTTTGAGTTCCGTGTTGGGCATGGGTGTTTGTAAATGTATGTTGGCTTGTCTAATGACGAATGTTTCGGCGCATTATAGCCCTTGTGTAGCTGACGGCGCCAGATAATCTGAAAACAACCAATCTGTCTGTATTTTCATTAGATATTAACAGGGATGATAGTTTTCCTCCTTTTGGAGGATTTAATCCTGTTTGATTTTTATGTAGCATTTTCCTTCTCTATATCCCTGTTTTGAAGATATGCATTTTTCTGATCTGAACCAGTTTTTCCTGCAAAAAGTATACTGTTCCTCATGTCTAAACAAAAGATTTTCCCTCTTAGCTCCCCTTTCCTCACAGATTACTTTACTAACTCCTAATATTTGAAATGCAATTATTATATAGTATGAGAAATTTCATTGTATCTTTAAATTTATTGAATCATACTTCTTGCATACTTTTATTGTTGAATTTTTGTGTATTCCTTCCTTCGAGCTTTTTTAACGAATTTTTGGATTTCCTCCTTTTTGCTCTCTGATCACTCCCATCCCTGTATCAAACACATTTTAAAGAAAAGTTTGCATGAATAAAATTTAAAATAAAATCATTGTAATTATTTTCAGTGTCTAATTTTAAGTTGCTGGAAAATTTCTTTGCTATTTTCTCACTTAATTTTAAACTTGTATTAAAAATGCTGATGTTGAGTGCAGGGTTGGCATGGCTTAAACCAATTGGTTTTAACAAAAATGTTTTGCCTTTTTTCTCAAAAAAAAAAAAAAAAAAAAAAAAAAAAAAACAATTTTTTTTTTTAAAGAATAATTTTAAATTGTATTTTTATTTATTTATTCACAATTCAATTTTTCAAATTATTTGATGTTGTAAATAACTTCTACTTTTAACCAAAAGTTTCCACTCCAAAGACTAGCTATTGAACAATGGTTCTAAATCTTAAGAATATTTTGAATAATTTATCACCATTGCTGATTTTAATTATTTTATTGCATAATTTTAATCCAAGAGCAATATAAACAATCACCATTGTATTATTCTGTATACATTGAATTTAAAAAATAGTAACTCTCAATAAAATATTAAAATTATGATTTGAATGTTGACATAAGTAGCGACATTTGTTTATTTACTTAGTTAATTTATAATTACTTAAAAATAACTTTAATAATTACTTAGTAATTATTTAGTAACTTTATTAATAACTGTAATAATTACTTAGTTATTTACTTAAGTAAATTGGTCAAAAACACTTGAAAAAAAAAAGTTGACTTAAATCAATAGATTTCCTAAATTTTATGACAGTAACAATAATTTAAATCTATCTAAAAATATAAACTGGAGAAAGGTATGAAATGAATTGGGGAAATATTGAATATTGTATTTTATCATCATCCTTGTTTTTTTTTTTTTTTTTTTTTTTTTTTTTTTCTAGGTGCAGGTGTTCAAATGATTTGGGGGTGAATAGTGGATGATTAGGCCTCGAAGTATTCCTTTCAAGGCCGTAGGTCAAAGCCTTCATTCAACCACTTACTATTTGAAGTGAGTATTATCTTTCTCTCTAATAGGATAATTTCCAGAAGTGAAAATGTTTTTTTCCATTATTTTTATTTGATTCCTGTTAAAGAAATTCAAGGATTTGTTGCATAGAAAAAATATATATTTTCATTCATGAAACTATCAAATAATACAGTATTGTTATGATATAGATAATTGGCATTTGTGAAAATACTTACAATTGAGTAGTTGAAACAGGTAATAGTGATATAGCACAACTAATTTAAAAAGCTGTTTATTATCTTCCTTCTGGAAGCTATTGTTATTGTTTATTATGAAAACTTGTTTCACAAGCCCAAACATTCAGATAATATCTGAGAGTATGTTTTCTGCTGGGGTACAGTTTTGGGTACCATAACATCTTGGTTCAAAACATTTTGGAGTATTCTAGTAAATTTTGGTATTTCATTTCCCAATGTTCTTTTACTTGCAGGTAGTATGAGAAAAGGATTCCCCGATTCCCTGGATTAAGATATAAGATGAACGAATTGAAGATTATCTGCGATATGCAAGTCAAAGAGAAAAAGAGAGAAGAAAATGTAAATTTTAAGTATATAATGAATATTGTATTTATCTATGCTTCTATTGGTATAAATATCTTATAGAATTAACCTTTCACAAGAAGTGAATGCCTTTCTTGAAATAGTGAACTGTAGGATGGTATGTACATAAGTTCTTTATAAGGTTAGTTCTAAAAGATTCCTGCCAATAATTCATATTAAAATTATAGTAAATCAGGGGTTTGGAAGGAAAAGGGCTCAACAGAATTAAACTTGTTCAATTCTCTCTGTGTAAAGGTTACTAGGAACAGGACAAGGGAGAAAATGTCAATTCTTTTCTTGTGGACTTAAATGATCCTTTCTACTGTTATAATCACGTTGGTTATTTATTCTTACTGCAATTTTTAATGACCTGATGTATTTTTATTTCATAAGAAGAAAAGAAATGGAATATTTTTTTATTTGAACCTTTTTCAAAATCCCTTTTATAATAAAATATTTGTTTTGCTTACAATTTTTCTGTTACTTACCCAATTTTATTTTTTCTCACACTGTATTCTTTGCGTTGTTGCAGACAAACAGATTCCAGTTGTGGACGGAGCATTTCCAGAAACAATATGAGATTCTACATGAATCTTTTTATAAATATTTACTTATCTTGCTTAATTTTTTACTTTAGTATTTTAAATTCGCAAAGGGAGTTCAACGAAATTCTATTTATGAAGTTTCTTCCAGTTTTTCGCATATCAATGTAGTATACTTTTAAAAATTCAAATTTTATCCTTAATAGTTGGCAAATAATACTTTTTTCCTGATTTTGATTGCTTAAAGAAATTAACATGTACATAAATTACAATTTATTGGTGCTCTACATGATGTCTAAGTAGTAAATTTGTAATTAAAAAAAAAATCAGCTGAAAAAGTTGGAATTTTCTTTGAGTGGTAACCTGGATAATTTACTGTATCTTGTAACTTATTTTCCTTTTTTAGAGTGTCTTCCTGTAATCCAGATAATTATTATTTTAATCCTGATAATTAGTTTTATTTTTAGGGTTCAATCATGCAAGTTAGTTTCAATGAAATTATTAGTGGATGGGCCTCCCAATTCCTCATTTCAAGGCCGAAGGTCAAAGCCTTTATTTAACCACTTTTTAGTGAATGAGACAATTCAAAGTAAGTATAATTAGTAATTTCCATAAGTGAATACGCTTGTTTCAATCATATTTATTTGATTCTCGTTAAAGAAATTCAAGGATTTTTTGCATAGAAAAGTATATATTTTCATTCATGAAACTAATGAATAAGTGCTGTCTTAAAACAGTATTGTTAGGATCTATATAATTGGCATTTGTGAAAGTACTTACTATTGAGTAGTTGAAACAGGTCATAGTGCTATAACACGATAACTTAAAATAGTTGGTAATTTCTTCCTTCTGGGGTACAATTATTTATTATGAACCAGTTTCATGAGCCCAAACATTCAAAAAGTGCCCAACAGAATTAAACTTGTTCAATTCTCTCTGTGTAAAGGTTAAATTCTCTCTGTGTAAAGGTTAAAAGGAAAATAAATAGGACAAAATCTTCATTCTTTTGTTGTGAACTTGAACGGTCTTTTCTGCTGTTATAATCACTTTGGTTAATCTTATTACAATTTTTAATGGCCCGATATATTTAGTATTTTTTTTTATCTTAAAAAAAAATGGAATTCTTGCTAAGGGAATCTTTCTCAAAATAGGTTCCCTTTTCTGATAAAATATTGGTTTTGCTTACAATTTTTCTATTATTTACCTAAGTTTATTTTTTCTCACAGTGTTCCTGGCGTTATTGCAGACAACCAGATTTCAGTGGAATGAGCATTAATATGAGAATCTACATCAATCTTTTTTTTTTTTTTTCATTTCTTCCTTTTTTTCTTTTTTTTTTAAAAAATATTTACTTATCTTGCTTAATTTTTTACTTTGTAGTATTTTAAATTCACAAAGGGACCTTGAAGTTGAACGAAATTCTATTCATGTTCTTCCAGTTTTTTGCATATCATAGTAGTATACTTGTAACAATTTTTATTTTATGCTTAATAATTGGCAAATAATACATTTTTCTGATTTTCCTAATAATGTGATATTTACATAAATATCACTTTAGTGGTGTTGTACATGATATCTAAGTAGTAAATCTGTACTTTAAAAAAAAATGAAATTGCTGAGAGTTGGTCTTTCCTTTAGTTTGAGTGGTAACCTGCATAATTTACTTGTATCATGTTACTTATTTTCCTTTTTTAGTGTTTTCATGTTAATCCAGAGAATTATTTTTTTTCAGAGGATTTTTAATTTTATTCAAATCCAGGGAATTATTTTATTTACATAGTTGTTATTTTAATTCGGAGAATTATTTTTATTTTAATTCAGAGAATTATTTTCATTTTAATTCAGAGAATTATTTTAATTTTAAGGGTGGGGTGTGAATTATCACCTAAAGTTTTATTTTTATTATTGATTTATTTACTTTAACGTTAAAAAAAATGAAAACTAACACATATTGTTTAATTAGAATGGAAATTTATAAAATTGATATTTTACAACATGTGCTTTAAAAATTTCTGATTTCTCCAATAATTAGAAAAAACCTAAACATTTCGAAAAACCTAATATAGAAAAGAAAAACAAAGGGAAAATAGATTTAAAAGTTTCTTTCTCGACAACATCATCCTGTCATTCAGCATGAAATGTCAAATGATTCATTAAAAAACGTATATACACTTTTAAAATTTTGCAAGCATAGATATTACTGTGTCCCCATAACTTCACGAATTTCTATTTTAATCCAGATATTTTTTGCTTTTAAGTGGCAAGTGGTCTTTATCTCTCATTTCATTCTTGTCTTTTTTTAGTGTACCTGCTGTTGATGGTTAAAAGGAAGTGTCCAGCTACATCATTCATGATCTTCAATTGTCAATTTGCCTAATGCGAGTTTTCCTAGTTTTCATTCTACAAATGTGGGACAATTTCTTGTAAATCCTCCCGGATTAAATTTTTTTATAAATATAAATTTTTTAAATAAATATAAAAATAAAATATGTATATATATATATATATATATATATATACATTTTTTTTTACTTATTGTTTTATTTATCTATTGACTTTTTACTGTGTTTTTGTGCTGCATGCTCAAGAAGTTTTTAAAATCATATCCTTCTTATAAGTTGAGCTAAATTATTTTTTTACTGTAGCATATATTTAATAGACTTCTGAAGGAACAAATTATAAATACTATTCCTTTTATATAATTGTTTGAGCTTGAAATGGTATATTATAAATAGGTTCTTACAGGTGTCAATGTGATCACAAGCCACATTATAATTTACACTCCTTTCTTATTTATTTATACTACTTGTAAATCCCAAATAAGTAAAATGCACTGTGAAATATAATATAACAACGAAATAGTGAAAACACAAACAGCAGAAAATTTCTCTGATACACAATATCTTAAATATCTTCTTTAAAAAAAAATTAAAAGAAAGCAGTCTAGCTGAAATTTTTGTTTACATTTGTATTTAACGTAAATCACTGAAATTAATCTTTTGTTTAAATATTATATATTAAAATGATAAAATATTTTAACTATTTATAAAAGTTCCTAGAATATTTTAATACTGTGAATCCTTAAAAAAAAAAGTCGTGGGTCGCATACTAATTACAATGTGATATCGCAGTGATGTGGGTTTCATTAAGCAATATAAGAATCCATTAAATAATATACTTCATTAAGTAAGTCACAAAGCAATATTGGCGGGACAAGAATTTCATTTCATAAATCACAGGTGTCGCCAAAATCACTAAGATCACGTACAGATCACAATGTGATATCACAGTGACAAAACTTTCATTGCGAAAATCGCATAAATCACACGGATGTCGCCAAAATCACTAAGATCACATTTAGGTCACAAAGCGATATCGCAGTGACAAAGCTTTCGTTGCGAAGATCGCATAAATCACAGGGATGTCGCCAAAATCACTAAGATCACATTTAGGTCACAAAGCGATATCGCAGCGACAAAGCTTTCGTTGCGAAGATCGCATAAATCACACGGATGTCGCCAAAATCACTAAGATCACATTTAAGTCACAAAGCGATATCGCAGCGACAAAGCTTTCGTTGCGAAAATCGAATAAATCACATGGATGTCGCCAAAATCACTAAGATCACATTTAGGTCACAAAGCGATATCGCAGTGACAAAGCTTTAGTTGCGAAGATCGCATAAATCACACGGATGTCGCCAAAATCACTAAGATCACATTTAGGTCACAAAGCGATATCGCAGTGACAAAGCTTTCGTTGCGAAGATCGCATAAATCACACGCATGTCGCCAAAATCACTAAGATCACATTTAGGTCACAAAGCGATATCGCAGTAACAAAGCTTTCGTTGCGAAGATCGCATAAATCACAGGGATGTCGCCAAAATCACTAAGATCACATTTAGGTCACAAAGCGATATCGCAGTGACAAAGCTTTCGTTGCGAAAATCGCATAAATCACATGGATGTCGCCAAAATCACTAAGATCACATTTAGATCACAAAGCGATATCGCAGTGACAAAGCTTTAGTTGCGAAGATCGCATAAATCACACGGATGTCGCCAAAATCACTAAGATCACATTTAAGTCACAAAGCGATATCGCAGCGACAAAGCTTTCGTTGCGAAAATCGAATAAATCACATGGATGTCGCCAAAATCACTAAGATCACATTTAGGTCACAAAGCGATATCGCAGTGACAAAGCTTTAGTTGCGAAGATCGCATAAATCACACGGATGTCGCCAAAATCACTAAGATCACATTTAGGTCACAAAGCGATATCGCAGTGACAAAGCTTTCGTTGCGAAGATCGCATAAATCACACGCATGTCGCCAAAATCACTAAGATCACATTTAGATCACAAAGCGATATCGCAGTAACAAAGCTTTCGTTGCGAAGATCGCATAAATCACAGGGATGTCGCCAAAATCACTAAGATCACATTTAGGTCACAAAGCGATATCGCAGTGACAAAGCTTTCGTTGCGAAGATCGCATAAATCACACGCATGTCGCCAAAATCACTAAGATCACATACAGATCACAATGTGACATCGCAGCGACAAAGCTTTCGTTGCGAAAATCGCATAAATCACACGGATGTCGCCAAAATCCCTAAGATCACATTTAGGTCACAAAGCGATATCGCAGTGACAAAGCTTTCGTTGCGAAGATCGCATAAATCACACGGATGTCGCCAAAATCACTAAGATCACATTTAGGTCACAAAGCGATATCGCAGTAACAAAGCTTTCGTTGCGAAGATCGCATAAATCACACGAAAGTCGCCAAAATCACTAAGATCACATTTAGGTCACAATGTGACATCGCAGCGACAAAGCTTTCGTTGCGAAAATCGCATAAATCACACGGATGTCGCCAAAATCACTAAGATCACATTTAGGTCACAAAGCGATATCGCAGTGACAAAGCTTTAGTTGCGAAGATCGCATAAATCACACGGATGTCGCCAAAATCACTAAGATCACATTTAGGTCACAAAGCGATATCGCAGTGACAAAGCTTTCGTTGCGAAGATCGCATAAATCACACGCATGTCGCCAAAATCACTAAGATCACATTTAGATCACAAAGCGATATCGCAGTAACAAAGCTTTCGTTGCGAAGATCGCATAAATCACAGGGATGTCGCCAAAATCACTAAGATCACATTTAGGTCACAAAGTGATATCGCAGCGATATGGCTTTCGTTGCGAAAATCGCATAAATCACATAGATGTCGCCAAAATCACTAAGATCACATACAGATCACAATGCGATATCGCAAACATCGCAAATTCGTCCCCAATGTCACAATGTGACGAAAAGCGATATCGCAGCGATATCACAAAGTTACGTCGCAAAACCCCCTCTAAAACGGACATTGGACGACTATGTGACCCCTGTGTGATATCGCCGTGACATCGCGTGATCTCTATGCGATATCGCTTTTCGTCACATACTCGTCACATGGTTATTAGGGATTTTTGTAAATTCCATTAGCCAATCGCAATGCGTGGTTCATTTAGTCCTCTGTAATAAATTGACTGTGACGTCATCTCGCAAAACCTCCACATTTATAACACATTTATACAGCCCATAGTATCTTGCAACAAAATGTGATTGTTTTCATTTTTCAATGGAGATTTCCCGAAAATAAAATATTTTTGAAAGTTAACTCTCTCTAAATTGTCATGCAGTTCAAACAACATGAACTTAACCATGCAACCATGCAACTTAACGAACAAATATTTCTCTTTAATTCTGTCTCTTCAAAAATTAAATATTTCAATTTTAAAGATGCTATAAATTATATAATTATAGTCCAATTCGTTTTGTCTATACTTTAAAATTACGTTCATTCTCACTTAAGCCTAACATGTCGGAAAAACTAACTTCAAAATTATAGCAAACCTGTTTGGCAACTTTTGTGGCATATATATCTGAACCTCAAT
Organism: Linyphia triangularis; assembly: GCA_963978545.1. Classification (NCBI taxonomy): domain Eukaryota; kingdom Metazoa; phylum Arthropoda; class Arachnida; order Araneae; family Linyphiidae; genus Linyphia; species Linyphia triangularis. Next base: position 30,748,663 of record OZ021724.1, read on the forward strand.
TACAAGCTGATCGCCTTTATCTGTCGCCAAATTATGAAATGAATAAAAGTGGTTTTAAATTAATTAAAAACAGAAAGAATTATTTAATGAAGTTCCAACCAGCGTAGGATTTTAAGTTGAAACATTCCGCATCCTATAATTCAATCCGTTTGAAGATCTATAGCTTAGTTAAGGCTGGAAGTTTGTCTAAATTTTTACATCAAAATCGGGCTAGAACTCGTTTTTTTATTTCTTTTTGGAAATTTCAATATTTTTTTTCTTCGTTGTCTTTTATCCTAGGTACTCAATTTTTTTTTCTTTGAAAGATATCACCGAGTTGAATCTATGGTATTTTTTGTATAATTATGTGAAGTTTCGTAAGCGCGCTAGAAAATAGTCAATTTCGGCTTTTTCGCTGGAAGTTGCGCAGAGAATAGATACTTACTGTCGTTTCTACCTTTTTTAAGGTTGGCGGCGAAACGACCGTTTCGTCTGATTAAGATGAATCTTATAGTTATATTTTCATTTTATATCATATTACTTGGTGAGAAAGTCGTGTCCCGTGTGTCAGACGATAAGAATGCATATTTGACCTAGTTAGAATAATTATTTTTCCATATAACTTTCTCACCAAGTAGAGCTATATAAAACAAAAGCATAATTGCTATATTGATAACAATTTTAGAATTCTATTTTTTTATGATTAGAAAAAAGTGCTAAAATGTATCGTGCATACAGCAGAGAATTGCCCAACGGATGATTATAATTAAAGATTAAATTTTAAAAAGCTGCAAGAAAAAAATTTCGTCAAAATAACCTGAATATGGGGAAATCGTATGACGATAATAAGATAGTTCAAAATAGTTTCTACATCTTCGCGTATTTTCAGATTAAGTTTCAGGCCCTTTTGACCAGTTGTTCCATGTCATTGATCAGATAAATTTGGTTTGTGCGCTCAACGGCATATTTTTGTGCATAATAATGGCTAATCAGGTCGGGACTAACAGCTTAACATGGATACCGAACAACCACGAACGTCCGTGTATAACCCGGGATTCGAACCCTGTACCCATGGCATGCGAAGCCAGAGCGTTAATCCCACACTCATCAGGTGAGCGATCGTTTATTGGAAGTTGAAATTTATTATAATCATCATGTATTTAAAAAAAAAATTGGTGAAATAAAGATTTCCATTACTGTGAAAACAAAAGTAAATGGAATCAACACACAGATAAAATAGTAAGAGGACTATTTTTTTTTACAAAAGTGTAAGATAATGAAGACAGTAAGTAATAAATGTACAACGGATCCTTAAGTTATATTCATGTTTCTCACACAATATTTTCCAGGAGACACTATTTAAAATATATATATATATATATATATATATATATATATATATATATATATATATATATATATATAACATAGTGTGCACCTAATTTTTAAAATAATTATGTTATTGATTGATGCTAATTTGCTTTTTTTTATAATTTCTAAACACATTTTAGAAGAAACTAAAAGTATAATTAGTTTTAAATTTTTACTTTTTTCTACTATTAAAAATTAATATATATTAACTACAAATAGCTTCTTAGAAGTCATACGAAAATTAAGGTTTATGGTATGCATATAATTTAATTAAAATGTTAAATTTCATAGGATTAGTTCTAGTACTTTTTCAGTAGCTGTACATTATTTAAACTTTAAGTAAAGATTCATTTACATTTGCGAACTCTTATTTTGTGAAAGTTTTATATTCCTTAAAATATTCATATAAACCATGATTGCTATATTTTAAAATCTAATAGATTAAATACTTATTCATTTAAACAATGATGCAAAAAAGAAATTCTGAAAGAATAGTAAGCAACATTTAACGTATAAAATACATTTTATTTTAAATTTGATTAGAAACAATACTTTTTTATTCATTCACATTTGTTTCAGATATAAAATAAAATTTAAATGTATTTTAAACTCGTTTGAAATAAACCCATACATAAGTTTTATTTTGTTCCATTCTTAAGATTTACAAAGCCGACATATTCACTTTATTCTTCTATTCTAAAATTCAAGATGTAATCTAAATTCATCAAGAGTATGTATATATATTTCAAACCTACCTCTAGGTCATTAAAGTTGCAAGGGTTGCTTCAAAATATATTCTTCCTATACAAATGCATTCGGTACAAAATAAAAATTCATTTTATAGTCGTGAAAATTTTGTCGACAATTTCATCACCCACTTCATTTCGATTAATTCATGAAACGGTTAATTAATTTCTAAGATTTAAATAAAAATTTTAGTGAATGATATTTCTGGGTGCCAAAATATTTTTTATCTAGTACCCTTCCTCTCATTGAAATTTTTGTGTGCTTTTCTAGACATTCTTGGACAATGAATGTTTGAAAATTTCATTAAATTTTAAATAATAATCGCTGTTTATTTAAAAACCTGTAATGTAATGACATTAATTTAAAACCAACGTTAAATATCTGCAGTTTGGGATTTTTCAATATCAGTGGTAAGTATTAAGGAACTATTTTAGTGTTCAAAATACTTTAGATGTTTCAGATTTAAAATTAAAAAATTATATTTTTGTTATGTCTTCTATTGCATGATTTCCAAAATAAGTTATCAAAAAATAATAATAATAAATGTGACTGAAATAATTATATATATTTTTTATTATATTGAATGCATATACACTATTCAGTAATTTTCTAAAGAAGAAATGTGACCATTGGCATTAAATTACAGAACATAATCCACCAGTAAGAGTGTAAGGATTTTAAGTATTACAACATTACAGGCAACAATCACAATGTTTAACAGGAACGAATACATTATGAGTTTGTGATTGGCAGAAAATTTGGATTTAATTTTAAAAGTGCATTGTTATTGGACGCTAGTTTCGACTGGCAGAAAAAGAAGAAAAAATCCGACTCCAAATAGCGTTTTACGTACGATTCAATCTTTAGGGGTGAGTTACATTTTGAATTTTTCTCAATGTAATCTTTAGAAAAACTTGATTATTAGGAAGAAATATACTATTTCCTTTAGGAGATGCCCAGGTTTAATGAAAACTAAGCGAAACATAGAATGACACGTTAATAATTCCTTATTTTAATTTCCATTACAATTAAGTGGATAGAAGTAGATGTGTGTTATTTTACTTAATATCTGTTATTGTGTTATATATTTTCGAGTTGATATTAATTTTTTATCCATCCAAATAATACCCTTTATCTAATTGTTCCAAGCCTATAATGATAATTTATTTTTGATTATCTGTACGTATGTGTTTACCTTTTTTTAAATATGGCGATTGGCATAGTTTAAATTTATTTCATAGCAGTCAAACTTATTTTACACGGATCTTCTTAAAATAAAAATTGTGAGTTATAACAGTCGAGTATCCGCAAGATTTTATATTTCAAATATTAAAAGTATTCACAAAGGAACTAAGGAAATAAATGTTTCCTGACCATCACTTTTAAAAAAAATTCAATGTACAATAAGTTTTATTGCTATAAATACAAAAACAGACATTTTTCATTTAATATTTTTGTTGATTTTGTTTGACTGGCAGAAGAAACCATATATTCAAGTTGTAAAAGTCTTTGAAAAACGATGTCTTGCAATGGTTTTGAACTGTCAAAATGAAATATTATTTTAAAAGGAATTGTTTCAATTATCGTAGGATTTAAATGTATAGCTTTGTTTTTCACTTTACCATAACTAAATTTATCCTGAGGATTGCATTTTCATTACCTCATTCACTAATTATATATTTCTTAATTCTTACTTGACAGTTAGTGTCATATATATTTATTTTAAATTCGCATATAATTTTCCAATCTATTTATATTGGAGTTTAACTGCTAAATATATCATTAATCATCCACAGAGCATATACACAGGATATATAAATTTCGAAAACTGATTATATTGCAGATTAAACATTGTACACATTTGCCAAAGTTGAAAAGTTTGGCAAAAAGCCAAAATTATAGTCTTCTAATCTAAGTAATCAAGAATTACAAAATCTCCTATCATAATTATAGTGTCAGAGCTATATTTAGCAAGTTAATTCCAGATATGTAATTGACTTTACATTATCCAATCCTATATTAACGTAGTAACAGGTGTAAACCTAATTTAATCCCCCCAAGTACTAGGTGCAATGCGAAACTATCATTTGTAGTTGAAACTATGTAAACATTTAAGAGAGGGGAACAGTGATTCAATGCTATATGCATAGAATAATTCATAAACTATAGTTAAACAATTTCTAAACAAATTTAGATAATTATGAGAATAATTAGTATTCTTAAGGTACTTATAAATCTATATAATCGCACATTCAATTTTTGGGTATGGTATTTGGGAACTAAGTGAATCTAATTTCTAAAGTAGGATGCTTTTACCTAAATAAGTAGTTGTAATTTTATTGTTGTGATTATTAAATATATTTGTTACGTAAGAAAAATTATTGAGTCCAATACAAATTACAATAATAATTATATTTTTCTACTTAAGTAGTACATTAAACTCCATACTAAATTAAAAATATTTAGTTACTTCTGGTACACCATGTTATATTGCTATACATTTCCCCCTGTTATATATAATAACTGCAATTCTAATGCGTATGAGAAAGTACAAAAAATTGTTTATAAAATAACTTTTTCTAAGAATAATCAGTATTTTACTTTGAAAGATAAATGCGATGGCAATCATTAACTAAAAAACAGGGGTGCTTTTTTGCCATTCATCCTGCTTTGGATATTAAGAAAAATAAACTGTTGAATTCATAAAATTTGATGAAAAATAATGAATTATAAAACAATTATTCAATATAAAAAGAAAAACAAATAAGACAATTTTCTAACTAATTAAACCTTGTCATAGGAAATTATATTAAAAAGCAGTTAAAACGAAAGTTTGTCAAATCAGTAGAAAATTTAGCTTCTTAGAAAGTAAACATAATTCATTTAGTCCAGTTACTTCATCTTGTTTAGTTGAGAATTTGATTCGTAATTACTTAAGTTTAATCTATGCACGAAATGATTAAACATTCCATAACTGAAGTAATGAAATTTACGTTTTTTAATACATTTTTAAGAAAGCATACTTCCTTAAATTCATTATTCATAAATTCTATTAAAAATGTCTAGACATGAATGGAAAAGTAGTATTTTAAAAATCTAAACATATATATTAAACATACTTTTAAAATGTGAACTGCATAATTAACTTTATAATAGAACTTCTAATATAAATTATTTTTTCTTTATTCTTTTTATAAATTGATGCTTTCTTTTAAATATCATGTTTTCTAGAAAAGTGCATGAACTCGAATTCCTCATAATAATTCAGAATTATTAAATTAATATTACTCTTTTATCTCCATTACATTAAACACTTTTTTCATTTCTAGATAGGGAAATTTACAAATAGGGGAGACCTGTGTACCTAGGGTCGCCTTTTTTCAATGCACAAAAGATGAGCCACTGAGCCGTTTGAAAATCTGAAACTGATATGCATACATTGTTATAGTAATTACTTCCCATTGGGCTAAAATAAATACTTAAAATAATATATTCTATCAAATAGAAGGTTTTTAAAGAAATTTCACAAATGGCCCTATGTACAAGACCTCATTGCACCTAGGGCCAGTAGCTGATGTACATAGGGCCATTCTATTTAAGTGAGGTTTCAGTCAATAATGAATAGAAAGCAAAAATACGCAGATGAATTTTATAAAAGAAACAATATCAAGTAATTATCAGTCATTGGTTTATCAAATAATAACTATGTGTCAATTTATTAGTGAATTACAAGTATTTTCATAACTTGAAAAACTGATTCCAAAAATATGAGTTGCATGCATTATCGCTTTGAAACACCAACAAATTTTGGTTTCGGCAATTTGAACACAATAAGCAACTACGTGGCCCTAGGTACCCGACTTGGAAATTTCATATAAATGCCTTCTACTAAAAATGCATATGGAGAAAGGACTTATTTAACCATCTCATTTAGTGCTTGATGTTACAAACAAAATTATTTACTAAAATTCAAAGAAAAGTATTTGACTTAACTTTGTAAAATAATAAAAGACATGAGCCGCAAAATGCTACTGCCGACCATATAAAAACGTTTTCTACTTATAACTTAATACAGCTTTCTCTTCTAAGATTTCAAAATGATTGTCAAAAGAGCAATTGGGTGTTGCCACTTACCCAAGCGAGTAAAATAACTTAGAAATAAACATTATTCAATAAAAGTGGTGTGGCCTTAGGTACATGGTGGCCCTAGCTACACAAATCTTAATTACAGAGTAATTTTTATTTTTAACATGTGATAAATATATGAACTTCATAAGTGAAGTTATAAATATAAATGCGGTTGTTTGTCAAATGTACCGCTCAATCCTAGTGAAGCTGTAATTGATGGTGTGGCAGTAGATATATTTGTCGACAGTATAATTCTACTTAGCTTCAATAATGTTAATTTGTAAACAGTTGATGAATAAAAAAATAAATTACAACTTCGATGGTTAGCCATGAGAACTGAAAAGTTTTCGTCTAGAATAGTAGAAAATAACAAATAAAAATGCTAATATTGTAAGGTAAAGAAAAGTGTAGAAAAAAATATAGCATGCATTTCCACGTTTATTAAGGAATATTCTTACAGGAATATATTTGTAAATTTCTTTAACTTAAAATGATGATGTTAGTTGCCGTCAAAGGAAAAAAGATGAACTTAAAACAAAACTTCATTTACTATACGTAAGAGGATACATATTTTGAGACTGATTTTGTATGGGAATCTCTGTATTTTTTTAACCTCAGTCAATGATAAAACGAAATGTACTATCAATTAACGTTTTGCACAATGTTGGTAATACAAAGGAGAGGAAAATTGCCATGAAGTTCCGTATAGTGGTTAGTAATTAATTTACACTTGCTGTAACAAGTAACAATTTTGCTTCAAGAAATCAAAATAACTCGCAGTAAAAACAGATTCATTTCTCAGACAAACACATTTATTCAGTCAGTATTAATCATAAATATTTAAATCCTCTAAACATTAACATAATTTAATTTTGAAATCCAAATTAATCATGTAAAATCAATACTATGTTATAAAGCATTATGCTGGCTGAGCGGTTAGTGAAAATCAAGAATGTCACTTAATGGTTAACATTGAGATGGTAAGTGGCTCGAGAAACTGTCAGAGGATATCGTTGGGGAACTCTTAGCAAAAACCATGAAGAAAAACAAACCTCTAAAGCTGCTAGATGAAACGGGAAGTCCCAAAACTAGAGTTCCATACTTTCCTTGTCACCTTCAGTCAAGCTCCTAAGTCAGAATATTTAAATAGTCCCAAATCCCATTCGTCTACAGCAGCGTCAGCCACTAGGCGGCCCGCGGGCCGGATGCGGCCCGCGACAGCTTTTTCTCCAGCCGCCGGCAGAACAGAAAAGCAAAAATCAAATTTTGCGGAAACAATTTTAATTTGTCTACAATAGTATGTGTTTACTACCAAAAACCCCGCTTTTCATTGAGTGGCCCGCTTCAGTAAGTCTGAAAAATCCTTTTTTTTTTTTTCTGAGACTGCCAGAAAAATTAAAAAAAGCAATAGTTTGAATTATTACCAATGACGCATTCCTTCGCACTGCTTAGTTTTGTACTTATGATACCCCACTCCCTCAATTCGTGAATGGCACATTTCGATTTCAGATTTTCTGAATGTGATGGGCAAGAGTTGGGTGTTTTAATGCATACCTCTTTTGTTTTGACATGAAAAAAAGTATCGCGATCTCTATGACTCCAGTGCCAAAAATGGCGTCGAAGACTAGTTTTAAACACAAAGTAATTAGTGAAAAGCTGACCGGCCGTCATCGTTTCGCAATTAACATTGCCTAAAATAGAAGATTTAGGAGGTATGGTTTAAATATCTTTATTGATTATGAGTTTACATCAAGTCACATTGTAATATTGTCACTAAAGATTAACATCTTTTAAGACTTTAATTTACGATCTACAGAAAATTATTTTTTTCATTATTTGAAACAAGAATCAAATATTAATTGTTATTTTATTAATATAAAAAAGTTAAATTATTGTTTCAGTTTTCAAAATTGTTTTATATTGTTGAATCTTTAGTAATTATCACATTTCTAACATTGAACATATGTAGTAAAGCAATATATTTATTGGCGTATTCGGTATAAATCTGCGGCCCGCGGAAATTTCCAACATAAGTCATGCGGCCCGTCTCTAATAGTTAGTGGCGAAAGCTGGTCTACAGGGCTATATGACGTAAACGAATTGTCGCTAACTGCCTATTCCACCGTGGAAATATTCCTCTCTCTCACATACTTATTTTGAAACATCAACTTTGCAGGGCTAGAAAAGGTGGAGAAGTAATTATTTTCCTACTGGAAAATCCCTCAGTAAAAATTGCAAAAATGTCTGAGAAACAATTCATGTCAAAAATCAATAAATTTTTTGCCACAATCTGCATTTTGTAATTTTATTTATACTTTTGAATATATGTATATATGTTTTCAATAGAATTTAAATTTTTTTAATCAAAAATAACTAAAAATTTATACCACTGAAAGACACTCATACCTTTTTGAAAAGTTTTGCAATGTCAATACATTTAAAAAAGAAATAGGTTTTATTTAAAATGTAATAGTTCACTTTCTGGTTATGCTGAGTATGTACAGTTGTAAAATTTTCAAGCTTCTTCATTCCATTTTAACTAATGGTAGTGAAAATTGTAAAGAAAAATATATTTAAAATACATGAGTTGAAATGGGCTTCCTCTCCTCTACTCATGTCAGAATAACAGAAAAAACTCACACTATTTCCTCTTTTTATAAATATTTATTTTGATCTAGAATGGTGATGTTAAAAACTAATTATAAAATTATTCCATGATATGAATCAGAAGTCCATTCCTTTCACGTAGAAATAGTTTTCTTTACTCATCAGGCAGTTAATAATATGCAATAACGATTTTAAAAAAATATCTAACAATAACTACCTTTAGTTAGAGAAAACTAAAATATAACCTTGTTAATAAAAATGCGTCTCTTTATGTATATCTGATTACATTTAGAAATGTAATGCATTCACTAAATGACAAACTTAACCGGTAAAATTTAAAATATGCATTTATCTAGTGACTTACAGCACTTAAAAGTAAACATTACTTGCTGAAAAGGTTTTTCAAAGAATATTTATGTAAAAACTCAAAAAAAGAATATTTTCAAATCTCAAAGAAACTCAAAAGAAATAGTTAGGATTTATAATGAATAGGCAGAAATTTAAATGTGCGTGAGTTTCGAATATATTAGCTTTACGATCTGTTATGGTAGTATCGTTCTTTTCGAAATATCAGTGAATGACGAATAATTTTTATATTGGAAGTTTCCAGAACACTTCATTCGAAAAATAGAATATGCCTTGAATCTTCAGAGAGCCATTAACCATCAACAAGCGATGGAGAATGTGATATTTGGATGGCCGAATGCGAAGGTTGCGATAGGAATGTTGTTTACGTATCTTTTTTTTCTACGAATGTTTCGAAGCAATTCCATAAAACCTTGAATTGCAAATCCGTAAACCTTATCGGTTGTAAATTGTTTATTTCAGTCTGGCTGAAGTGGATAACGCTTGGCACTAAGAAAATATTCGAGAAACTCACTACTGAGAAATAAAATATTCATTGTTGTATCTTGGAAGGTGTTCTTGTTTTGTTTTGGCAGGTCATGAGATACAATTTCCTTGTTTATTGGTTTGAAGAGATACCGAAGAATAAATTTTTATGACCATAGAGATAATTTTATATTGGGTTTTTGTTTCTAAAAGTTGATTCTGAGATTGCATTTTAAGTAAATATCACTGAAAATCGTAAATACTACATACTTTATCCAATAAAATAATGTAAGAGGTTTATTTCAACTTACAAAACCACACTAGGATTTTTTTTTATTTAAAAGCAACCATAAAAACTATTTCAATCACACATTTTTTAATCCATATATATGCATTTAGGAATTATTTTGAAAATACATAATGTTTCAGTTTCTTATGCTGACAAAGACTGAGTTTGTTATACTGACTGTTACACTGATAGATAGATTTGTATATTGATAGATATACTGATAGATTTTTATGTACTGAAATTTTTGTATACTGACCTAGGAGAAAGCACCTTTGCTTGTTTTAAATAAAGTTCAACTTTCAAAAATCTATAACAAAAAAACTGGTCGTCAGAATAAGCAGAAATTTAAACATAATATAAAGAAGAAGAAAATGGTAACGGTATAGCATAGGGGAAAAAATAGTTTGAAATAGCTTTTGTTTCTTATGCCATACAATTTCCCCTAGTCGCTTATATTCAGACCAAAATTCTGATCGTTCTGACCCGTGTTTCTTTTTTGCAGCTTTTTGTAAGTTGAACCAATACCATTTAAATACTTGTTAGAAATGAAAATCACGCTATTATGGTTTGTACACTATTAATATATATTTTTACTTTGATATTTCAAAATAATAATTTTAATTTAAGGAGGGCAAACAGTTTTTTCGGAATCTATTCTGAGGTTTTTAGCGCATCACACTATTTAGAATGTTATCTATAAAATGGTTTAACTTGGAGGGCAATGCGCTCATCCGAAGTATTTAGAAAAAATTTCGAAAAAGTAGCATGACTGAAAAACCCATCTGTTTTGCACTTTAAACGCTGTTTTTTCAAAATGCTGTTTTTTCATACAAATGTACCTTTTTCTCAGGATCTACTCAATATTTAGCTTTGAATTTTTTTCCCTAGTACATATTGTATTTTTACACAAACAGACATATGCTTTTATAGAAATGTTGATTTTTTTTTTTTTAAATTCATAACCATGTTTTTTTTTTTTTTTTTTTTAAATGTTATAAAAAAAATTCAAAACATCATAAATCTTAAACAAAATTTTGTTTTTACAAAAGCATAAGTCAATATATGTAAAAGTATCTAAATTTTGACTGTACAAAATTTTAAACCAATGCTATGATTAGTTTCTGAGAAAAAGGTACATAAAAAAGGCCTTTTTAACATGGACTAGATAGAGCATTCCCACCCCCCTTAACACTATCGTATTCCTTTATAAATGGTTTCTTATCTAATGTTGTAAAAAGACAAAGTACCTTTGGGTGTTAGTAAAGTAGGTTTTTTTTTTTTTTTGGTGGAAATCTGTTTACTTTGATTCTTTTTAATAATACGCAGTCTTTTTTCTTAAATTTTTTATTCCAATGTAAATGCAATATTTTTAAAACACTTTTATGCAGGGATGAGAGTTACAAGAGGCGGCAGAAAACTCTGTTTCCCATACTCACCATTTTTCTACGGATTTTCCGTCGTTAAGCGTATTTTTTACAGATTTTTATATTTTTTATGTTTTACCTATGACCAATACTCTTACATTACGATGAATGAATACGTGATACAATATCGAAAATTACGTCAACGATGCACTCAGCGAAAACCATAAATCTCGCCAATAATGAAAGTATTGGTGAACTTCAAGAACATTGACTAAAGAACTTATTGAAAAAAGATATTTTGCGTCGGTCTTCCCTGTAGGTTTCAAAGAACCTCCCTAAAACCATAAAAATTCGTAAAGACTACGAAAAATCCATGAAAACTACAAAAAATAAGTAAAAACTACGGAAAATCCGTAGAAATAAAGTTGGTATTGTATATGCAAGCAATTCACTTTCATTGAACCTGCAAATTTAAGCGAGTTTTCCCCCGGTAGAAAATTTTCAAAGGCATTTTCCTCAGAAGAGAGTGTGTTTTGAGAACTTATGTTTGCTTAATTTGTTAAAAGAATTTATTTAATTTGGTAAACAACAATCAATCCTACAAATTTACGACGTTGTGCTATATATAGCTTTTATCAGACAACATGAATTGAATACAATTAGTTTCTTGAGCACTATGTTAAATTTTATTTCCTTTTGAAATAATAAATAAAAGACTGACTACATTTTCCAGAATAACAACATAATTCTGTTAGACAGCACTACGCTTTCGGATTGCAGCCGGCATACCACTTCATTATCAAGAACAAACGTTTTCATTTACATTAAACTCGCTACGTACAAACTCATTATTTTTATTTTCAATCAATTTACTACTAATTGTATCTAGAATGGTAAACAACTTATTGAATCTTGAGAAAATTATTCCTAACATGGCGAATGAGTTTCCCATTTAAACTGAATATATTAGAATTTTTAAGACTTGTATTTAAATGTTCTTAAAAATGAATGATTTGATTGAATCCCTTTAAAATAGTAAATTGAATGAAATAATTATTTTTTTAGACAATTGTAAGTAATAATCAGTATTTATCAAACTGGAAACGAAAACCTACCATAGAGCCTATACCTTGATGACTTGAAGTTTATTAATATGAATTAAAAATTTGTTTACTGTTATTTTATTTATAATTATTGTGATGTGTTGAATAAAACAATACATTTATATGTATCCAGTAGAAAATCTTTTTCTGGATTTTTACTTTTTATAACCATTTTTCAAGTTAGATTCATTTGCTGTGGCTACATTAGTATTCTGTCTTTCTTTTATTATTCCAATAATAATCAAGTGAATATTTTAAAAAGAGGAAGGGAAAAAATTTCGCAGTCTGTCTTTATTTTCGAGATGAACTGAAAACTTTCACAAGTCAATTTCAAACGAAACTTGAAATATCAATACATTTACAATTCAAAAAAGCTTCTGTTCAAAATATTGTTTTGAAATATCGACATAGTAAGCACTTTTATAAAAGTACTAAACTCTGAAAAACGAATTCTAAACCTTTCAAGCAAACTCGAATAAATTGCTTTATTTCAAATCATAAACTTGGATTTTACGTATTCTAAATCAGCAGATTTAAATTGGAGTTTCTCTGGAGAAACTCTATTAAAACATTTCTGTATTCCATATTATATCCTGAATAAAACTGGAAAACTTAGTGTTGGAATTTTCGTTACAATTTTATCGTACTGACTATTATTATAGTCCTGCTCTGGCTCTTTGGCCGTTATGAGGATAAGATGATTCCGACATTTATTCCTGCTGTCAGAAACTGGTCCAAACCGGTTTACTAGTTCTTTCCCTTTCACCAACTAGCGGAAGTCAGGACAATAAATACGCTTTGATTTCTTTTTAAGTCATAACAAAATTTGATAAATATAAACTTCCTATGATAAATGGATTTTTATAAATCGTGGCCACAGTAACAGATGTCAAAGAATTCAAATTGATATGTACAGTGTCCTATTTCTAATGTAAAAGGAGAACCAGAAGTTTAAAATTTTGGTTACTAAATGTCAACTCGAATAAAGTGTTTTTTGTAAAATGTGTCATTATATTTTCAATGTTTTTCATACAATCGTACAAAATGTCACCAATATCCAGTGTTCTTAAATACATATTCCAGTATTGGTATGACGATGAAGTATAGGAACTGTGGTTACAATGTTCAAAATTTATCCTCCGACTTTATTTCGAATAAATGTTTTCCTGACATAAATGTAATTTAATTGATTCTGATTTTGATCCGCATAGAAAAGAAAAGTTTCTATTAAAACCATGATTGACTTTAATATTCAGTTAAAAATGTAAGTAAACTATATGATAAAAATAAGTTATAAAATGCACTTATTTTTCTTTGTAAGATTTGTAAAGTAGGCAGCAATTAAAGCTGTGCTCCCAGTATTCCCACTGATGCCTACTGCATAGCAGGAAACATAGTTCAGGATAGGTCTCAGAAGTTTCAGGTCTTAAATATAAATGTGATTGAAAAAAATCTAAACTTTTTGTGAAATTCAAAATTTCAAAACGATAAAAAGTTGCCACTATACTCACATATTTACCACAAAAAAATTTAGTTCAAATGAAAAATATTTAGGTCTCCCAGAATGGACCTGAAGTTTGATTGTTTTTTGACTAAAACTATGATTTTTTTTATTTTTTTTTAATATAAATATAAAGCAAATTTTTATTTTCAGGAATAAAAATCTAAAGCTTGGAAAATTAATTAACAGTAACAAAAGAAAATATATCTGCTATTTAACATTTAGGTCTCTTGGATATACATGATAAACTTAATTTTTTTTTTTACAAAATACAGATATTTTTCAATTTTCAACCCATTCTTTTGGTTAGTTTCAATTATTTCATTTATAGTCTACGTATAGTCATAGTCATAGTAAATGGGGGAGGTCAACTGAACCTAGGTGCTGATTCCACTAGGGAATATTGCACCAACCCCTTTACTTTACGAAACCCCTGTCAAAGAAAGCCAGATTCTTTAAGAAAGGTCAAAAGGCTTTAACAGGGTCCTCGTGGATTGTATCAAATTCTGTTCCAAGACCTAAGCTTGAGTGCCTAATGTGAAGAAGAGTTTCACATTCAAAAAGTATATGGTGGGCGGTTTCCTCCACTATATTGCATTTCCTACATAAAGGTTCTTCTTTAAAGATTCCCATTTTGTGAAGGTGTTTTCTTAGGTGATAGTGGCCTGTAAGAAATCCAACTATCGCCCTCATTTTATCCCTGCTAAGACGCAGGATCTGAAATGATAGTTTCATGGAAGGTTCTTGTAGTCTACGTATAGTAGTACAGCATTTGGAAATATCGGGAATATCATTTTATGATATGGCGTTCACTAAACTCAAGTGTTAAGTCGTGTCATTCCTGCAAAATCTTGGAGTCTCCATCCAACAAAGACTCTAGGTTTGATATATGAATGTAACGTTATTGAAAATGATTCAATGTCACAGAATTCGAGTGATGAAAGTGTGCTTGAGAGTAAAATGTTTCTACCATGGAAAAGCCAGAAAGTTCAATTGTTTCAGTGAAACAAGGTCTGAAATAATCCTTATATATTTCACTGCACAAAAACTCAAACTATAAATAAATACATCTCCATTTGGCCATTTTTAGGTTTATTTGAAGAAAAGACGAGACAGGAAAATTAATTTTTATTTGAATTACAACGGATCCATGCTGACCCCTTAAACAATTCAGGGTCGCATCAAGATCCAATCTAATCTCAAGATTTCGGCATCAGACGATCCTGTTACATACTAAGAGAGAGCCATCTACAATTTTAAATTACAACATATTGCCCCCCCCCCCCCTTCTAATGATGAAGAATTTCATCAATTACCTATTAAAATCCCATTAAACATTTTCTAAATATCAGATAAACACATTTTTAAATTTTAAAACATTTCTAATATAAATTCAAACAATGAGATATCATAGGATATAAAATATAAGTAAATTCAATGAAATAATTAACTAAAATATCTCTATAAAACATTATAATACATTTGAATTTATAAACATTAATTTATAAACAATTTAAAATTTATGATCTCTACTAAAATGTTTAAATTTTAAAACACAACTATAATCTAGAATGTGGGTAATTATACACAATACACAGCATATATAGAAAGAATATTTATTATGTATAGAAGGTCTGCCAGAAAATCTACTCTCTTTTCCTAGAGAATGTGAACGTAGAGCCATTTCTATTAGAGCAGAAGCTCAAGTAGAAAGTGCTCGTTTGCGGGATTTAAATGTTGTACCACTTTTTCGTGAAAGTGTAAAATACTATGAAGGTATTAGTTCAACTATTTTTCACTCTATTTATATAATCGAAAGGATTAAGCAATAAGTATAAAAAATTTAAGTAGTAAATGTACTCTCATAAATAAACGAGAAAAATATGTATCTTTTGTATAAGAACTATATTCAACATATTTTGGACACGCAACTCCAGACAGTGACTCTGGACGAAACGTAGTATCATCATTGCATAACACATATTGTAAACCATAAGGGAGTATAAATTTTCATTGCAAACTCTGCTATTTCTTTCAACTGCGAGGTTGGATCAAATGATACAATATATAAACGTGAAATTCGATTTGCCATTTTCAGTCATCTTGAATGGGAGATATTTCCAGGCTTTCTGCTTGCTAAACATTAGGTGCATTTGCTTGTTAGTACAGTCTGCATATATTCCAATATTTCTGGTTGGTGTACAACTTCTTAAAATCATCTTCTTAAAAACACTATCTATGTCATTGTATTCAACAACCACTAAATCTCGATAACTTATTAAACAATTTCTTATTGGACAGAAAAAGAAGTACATCAAGAAATTGGACCATCGAGGGTAATCCTAATTTTCCCAAGAGGCAATTCGTTTAAATGAAGTAAACAACTGCTTGTATTGGTAATTTTAAAGCATTTTTGAATTAAGAAATTGGCCATTTAGAGACTTCAGTATTTCACGCAGTACCATCATAACCAAAACTTTGAATAGTCTTCTCATCAATGCGGATTTTTTTCATACATTACATGTTTTTCTCGTTTATTTATTCGACCACATTTACTACTTATAATTTCTATACTTATTGCTTCATCCTTTCGATTATATAAATAGAGTGAAAAATAGTTCAACTAAATACCTTGATGGTATTTTACACTTTCACGAAAAACCTTCGATTTATCTATTACCATTGCCTGGTTTTCTAGTGGTACAACATTTAAATCCCGCAAAAGAGCACTTTCTACTTGAGTTTCTGCTGTAATAGAAATACCTCTAAGTTCACATTCTCTAGGAAAAGAGGGTAGATTTTCTGGCAGCAATTGTTTCACTGAAATAATTGAATTTTCTGGTGTTTTCCCTTGTAGAAACAGTTTACTCTCAAGTACACTTTTATCACTCGAACTCTGTGACATTGAATTTTTTCAATAACGTTACCTTTATTTCTCAAACCTAGAGTCTTTGTTAGTTGGAAACTCCAAGATCTTCCATGAGTGACATGACTTAACACTTGAGTTTAGTATACGCCATTTCATAAAATTATATTCCCGATATTTCAAAATGTTGTACTACTATACTTAGACCATAAATAAAATAATTGAAACTAACCAAAAGAATGGGATGAAATTTGAAAAATACCCGTATTTTGTAAAAAAAAGTTAAGATTTTCATTTAAAGTCCGGGAGATGTAAATATTAAGTGGTCGATATAATTTTTTTATGACAGTTAATTAATATTGCAAACTTTACATATTTATTCTTGAAAATAAGAATTTGCTTTATAATTATGTTTTTTTTTTTTTTTTTTTTTTTTTTTTTTTAAATAAAAAATCTACATTTTAGATTTGGCCAAAAAAAATTAAACTTCAGGTCCATTCCAGGAGACCTAAATATATTTCAATTGAACTAAATTTTTTTTTGATAAACAGGTGAGCATAGTTGCAACTTTTTATCATCTTGAAGTTTTGAATTTCAAAAAAAAGTTTTGTTCGATGCGCCTTATTATATAGTATACTTTTTATGTTTTTTATACAGGTCAGGTCTAATTTTCACCTTTGACTCTTCTTTCAAAGTTGTTAAAAATAGAAACTTTGCATTCTAGAGTTTAAGAGTAGCCCAAAAACCTTCCTCGTATTCTCTATATTCGCAGGAGAAATTGTCGTAAATTATGCCTTTATTTTAAATAGTAGCTATTCCTTTTATGAATATATGTGATCTTGCGCCGTGACATGATTTTTTAATTTCCAAATAAGCTGTAGGTTGCATTATGAGATGCCTTTTCCTGAAAATAAATGCTATCTTTAATCAATAATTTTATGTTTATAATGTCTATTTTGTATAAAAGCACTTGATTTGTATATTTAAAACTTATTGTAGTTTTGTATCAATTTAATTTTTTTATTTGTAATTCATATCTAAAAAATGTTTCTAGTTAATAAATAATAGTAAAGAGATTATACGTTAGAGTATTTTACTTATACAAACAAATGCATTTTATCTACTAAATAGACATATTTAATATCTTATCTATCTACAAGGTCCGGCTATTAATTTTCAGGACTGACGTAACTGTAGGAGAACGAAAAGCCGGAAGATGGCGTTAATAATAGCATATTGAAAAGCGTTTTCTTGCGCATGTGGAGTGCAACCAATTTTTTCAGTTTCATGACACAGTATTACTCTTCAAGATTTTTCTTGACTTTGCAACTGAAGTAGCTTTTTGCTTGGGCATATTTTAAATGCTACACTTTGAAGCGAGAGAAGCGAAACAAAGGGAATTGCCTAGCAATCGTGGGGGTTGGCGAGCGTTAGCAAGCAGGGTGCTAAGCCCCCTAGTTGTATATAATTTCTCTGACAAAAATCCTTTTTTCCGAAACTTAAACTTTAAATTCTTCACTATACTTTAAAAAACAAATTTGTTTTAGCACGAGTATTTTTATAATGTATAAAAAATTCAATTATATGCACGTCATAATTATGATTAGAAGAAAGGGAAATTTAAATGCAATATCAATTTGTCTGTGGAGATTTTAAAATTCATTTTTAAAAAATATACCTGCTCAAAATATTAATAGTTTATTCCTACATAATTATCAGTTATTCTAGATCAGCGTTTTCAATAGTCAGCTTAAAACTGTATAGAATAAATGTACATCATTGTGAAGCATTTACTCTGAATTATACAGAAATAGTTTAATTTACAAGTATAGTACATACAAATACAGATTGAATAGTTTATAAAGGTCTTTCCATTTCCAACAACTGGAAAGTCTGATAATTATTTTATAATTTATTAACTGTAAAATATAGTAAATGATTGAACATCATTTATAACACTAAATTGTGTGGATTACGCATTCCAATGATATTTGTAAACTGCATTACATTATAGAATTCAGATAATAACTATTGTTTGGAGTAAGTTTATTTACGTTAATTGTTTACTTTTGCGTATTTATTCTATGATAAGCTTGGTTCCACTTAAATCATAATGTTCCGAATAATAAATAATTTAACAATAGTAAAATCTTTTTTATGAATTTAAAGTGTGGATGATCTTGATAGTACATTTTACATTGACCGATCTCAGGCCGGATTTAGTTCTTTACAGATCCACTTCTATTTTAACTAGACCAACATGATGGCTGTGGGGTTTGCGCTCTGTCCTTGCTAGCCAAAGGTGACGGGTTCGGATCCTGGGTTGGGCATAGATGTTCGTTGTAGTTCGGAATCCAGGTTAAGCTGTAGGTCCCGACTTGATTAGCCGTTATTGTGCACAAAAATGCGCGTACAAAACAAACGATCTATTATAACTCTTATTTTTTGTTATAGTGTTGACTCAGAAGAAAAACTAATACCATAATTTTTAACTTTGAAAAAAGAAACAAGGTGAGAATTGACACTTTGAGAAGATATGATTTAAGCATATAAAACAGTATTTATGTCACCTAAAGTTTGGAAGAAATTGTGTATGATTTTCTTTCAAATATCCTTAAAATTGCTTGTTAATTAATTTGTTCGGATGTTCATTTATTTTTTAGAAAGATAATGCAAGTAAAACTTGTTTCAGTTACAGTAACAGACTCTTCTTTATGCAAAGAGTTATACCTCAAACGTCAAATAATTCACTTATATCGAAATAAAAGGAAACCATGAGGTTTACTTAAATTACGCCTGTGTGCTTACTTGAGTCAACAAGTCACCATACATTTTCATGGTAGCATGCATGTATTTTCGCAGCTGTATTGGGAAATGTTTATTTAATTTTTGAAAGAACCTTTTTCTTTGCCATAAGGCTGATTTTTATTGTAAAGACCATATTTTTTATGTTCAGCTTGAGCCACACCTCTCAGCAATATTTATGTTGCATTAAGTGAGAATTAGGAGTGACACTTAGAAATTAGTAGGATTGAATACTGAGCAAATTTAATTCAAAGTGTAAAAATTATTTTCTGACATAGTTTCTACATTATGTAACAAATGATAGCAGCAAAAAACTTTTCAGATAGGCAGGAAAAATTTTACTGATGTTGAAAAATACATTGAACAGAGAAGTGGCTGTAATAAAGTTAAGTAAGGTTTGTCGAATTCATATTTAATATAATTCACCTAATAGTGATTTGTATAAAGTATATATGAATTTATTGTTATAATCTTAAAATAAATTCAAAAGATCGTGTTATTATTTCTGGAAACAAATATTAAATAAAATAATTGAAATCTGTAACTTCAACCAACGAAATAACAATTTTAAAAAAATTCTACGCACGTAAAATTGAAAAAAATTCTATATTAAAACCTATACTTTCTTGACAAGTTATAAAGCCCTAAATCATAAAGAAATTTAATTTCATATTTTGACATTTTCTAATTAATCCTTGGAAAATAATTTTTTTATTTCATTGAATGGCTCAAGTTCTTAGATCATGTAAACCTATACAGCAATAAAAATGTGATTTTTAAAGACGAACGCAAAAGCGTCAAAATATGCATTTGATGTTTTTTCATTTAGGGCTTTTAAGCTTATGACAGCAGTTTATAATTCCAGTATGAAATCTTACAGATAGATATTAAAATTAGTTCTTATAAACATATAAGTTTTTTTTAATTAAGTTTTCAAAAAAATATATTCAATAATGTTTGAAATTAAGATTTTAAAAAATTATATAATATTACAGTTTATTTAACTTAAAAGAGACGGATGAAAACATTACATTTCTAACACAGGAATTTTTCAATCCAAGGCAGTTGGAAGACTTTAAAACACTGTAAAAAAGTCTAGTGTTATTATTTTCTAAGGATCATATCGCAAAAACTATTTTCTCTAAAAAGGTTGATAATTTACACTTTTTGTCAATTTCTTAAATATTATCACTTCAAAAATTAATCATTTCTAAGGTGCCAGGATTCAAAAGATTGGTTGATTTGACAACTCACTCTATATCATATAATAAAAATGATTAGACAACAAATTATTTGCACTTATATCTATATTACTCTATATATATCGTACTGTTTTATTTGAAGACTACATTACGATTTTATCGTCAACTGTACCACAAAAATTGATTTTTTGATGTTCTTAAATCACGACTACCTTTAATATAAATTCATTCATAACAGATTCTCATATAATTAATGTCACAGTTGATCATATGTAACACTCGCATTCCCCCCACTTAACAATAAAATGAAGTAGGAAAAGTTATTAAATTAACAAGGGAAAAGAAATAAAATAAAGGTAATAAATTATCAGCTCGAACATAAAATTTATGTACTGTTAACTAACGTTCAATTAGTAAATACAATTCAATTAATGTAAAGGTTTAACGAAAGCTTTATTGATATTGACCTTCCCCTATTCTCCTCCCTCCCCCCCCCCCTCCCTGCAAGTAATCCGGTCATCGTTCATGCTCTGAATCCATTATTAGCTTAAATAATATAGTTTGATAAAGCAGGCTCAAAATAAGCACTTTGAAGTACATAAATGTATTTTGGACAAAAAGAATGGTGATGGACTTTTATTTTAATTACAACTATATATATATATATATATATATATATATATATATATATATATATATATATATATATATATATATATATATATATATATATATATATATATATATATATATATATATATATATATATATATATATATATATATATACTCGTATATATATATATATATATATATATATATATATATATATATATATATATATATATATATATATATATATATATATATACTCGTATATATATATATATATATATATATATATATATATATATATATACTCGTATATATATATATATATATATATATATATATATATATATATATATATATATATATATATATATATATATATATATATATATATATACTCGTATATATATATATTTCATTTTGTAGAAATGATTTTTCTTATCAACAAATTTAAAATAACTCTCCGTTGGTCGAATAAATGATAATCATATTTATGTGGAATATTTTTAAAGATACCATAACATAATGCATAAAAGAAGATAATTTTACTTTGCTTCGTATTTGACTTTTTTCTTGATTTTTTGAGAATGAAGCAAACACAAAGAATTTGAACTTCGCCAACTTAGCAGAAACAATACAGACATTAATCCACTTTTCCATCGTGCCCATGAATTACGTAAGATGTGAAAACAAGTTTTCTTTTCCCTGAATAGAATAAGCCACGGCATTGAGTCAGACGCTGACATGCCGTTAAATATTTACGTGTAATCCGATGAAAACGCTCCTATTTATACTCCAGAATTTGCCGTTGAGCATAACTACAAAGGACGGCTAAAACTGAATTAAAAACTTCGTTTCCCCACAAGGCATAACTTCTATGTGACAAACAGCAAACAAGGGAAGCAAGTCCACTTTAAAATGGTGGATCACTTTGTTCGAATTGTGCCATTTTGGGGAATAAAAAATGGCGCAAAATATAAGAAAGCAATGCAAAGCGAATCCCTTTGATCGTAGAATTGAGAAGTTTCACGGCTGTCGGACAAAGTGGCTTTAAACTAAGACAAATGTGGTCAGGCCGATTCTTACTTTCCAAGACTTCCTTTGGTGAATGTGAATTCGCTGTATTTTTATCTTACTTTTGATCCTTCACATTACTTCCTTTACATTTTTCTTTCTGAAGTGATGTCATCATATATAGCATGTGATTCATTCATTCAGAGCACTTTAGTGGATATTTTAGAGCTATAAAATTTAATTTTAATGGGGAATATTCAGTGAAAAAATAACATTTGTATACATTAAATATGTTTGGAACATTTAAATATGTTTAGAAAACCTTTTATATCAGTTCAGAAACTTTATTCGTATGCTTATCTAGTTTATTTAAATGAGTTCTGCTTAATTACTTAAATCTCTGTATTTAGTTCCACGCAAGTAGTTCTTTTCATCAAAGAAATAAATCATGATTTAAAAACGTGAAATCATTTTATAATCATGTGAACATTTTATAGAATATTCTTTGCTAACACCCCATTTTATATTACAACTACATTTACATCTCTCTTTCTAGCTCCATCATCAGTTTACAATATAATTCTTATTTATCATAACATTGCTATAGTTATAACTTTTTTAGCCAACTACTAATTTTTTAATAATATATCATATTTCGAAGATATTTAATTGGTAATAAACTTGGAAACAATTCTACAGAAACCAAAATATATCGATATACCTAAAGTTTTTAGTGATTACTCAATGTATAGATTTGTTCAAAATAAGGAAAAGGCTTGGGTTTGGGATTGAATTTTGTGTTGAAAATGTGATGCATTGTAAATAATTCATTAGCAATCAAAAGCAAATAGTTTGATTTCGGAAGGAATTTCAAATCTTGAGTGAAAATCAATTGAAAACTGATTCTGAACCAACTCGGCAAACCAAATAAAATTGCCTGTGGATCGTTTTTTCTAAGTACCTTATATTGAAAGCTCGCGTTTACCAATATCTCTTACAGCAAACATGAATTTAGATGAGGTTCATCGATGTTTACATTGGCAGGGATTTTTTAGATAGTTTTGGCGAAAATATTTGTCAGGATTTCGTCTAGAATTTCCAATGAGGATAAAGGTGTATTAACTTCAACGAACTATTTATGGCGTAACGTAATCATGCCAAACCGAAGTTATTCGGTTTATTTTTGTATGGTATATACGTAGGTAGAAATTCTTAGCGGACAACTTATAGAAACTAGCTGAAGTTTCAATTATACAGAATTCTAACGAGACAGACAGAATAGATCGTGATTTCAATTAAAGCTATAAAAATAAAGTTTTTTAAGTTAAAGTTGATAGTAAAAATACAAGATTATTTTTTATCAGAAAATAGCTAGACATGTTAAGAGAAGAAAATCATGTTCGATTATCTTTCATTAATGAAATCTTGACATAAATTATGTTTTGGATTTATAAATTATAACGTTGTTGATTAGATTTTTGAGTTATTGAGACTGGCCCAAATCTAAACCTTCAGGCCCCAATGGTATGAGATGTAGTTTGCCTAAACAGAGAATATTTTACTAAGAAACCCTTAAATATCAACTCTGGATATTGAAACTAATATTTTACTTACTTTTTAATACTTAAAAAAATATATCTTGGTAAAAAGTTCAAGAATAAGCTGATGGAAAGGAATCTGTTTTTATATTCGGTAAGGTCCGCATTTGCCAGACTTCTTGTTTAAGAAGGGAAAGCATGTCTTTTAAAAGAAACTGTCCCAATCTTGTTTTTCAAATAGGAGAAAATGTACCTTATTTGTCATAAATCTACATAATTTGTCTCCGTGTCTGCTATTTTACTTAATTTATTTAAAGTTTACAGAGGCGTGCATTCTGAGACTTAAGCCCTTTCAAGTACAAGTTATAAAATGTTTAGAGGACAAAGGGGGGATAATAGCTTTAATGAAAGTAATTTTAAGAAAATCTAATTTAAAAGCTTTAAAAAAAAACCATAGAAGCACGTTAAAACGTTTCGTCTTATCGGTGAATTATCACTTGAATTGTATTATTCCCCTTGGCTACCTGCCATCTATCCGTGCCTCTAATTTTTCAGCAGTTAGTTGTATTCGTAGCTATATTGAAATAAATATCGAACTTTAACCGTTATCTTTCCCTTGTCTTTTGCTAGTTCTGACATTCCTATTTCTTCGTTACCTATACATTTAAATTTATCTATAAAAATATTATTCAATGATACTTTTTGTTAATCCTCTAGTACATAGTGTAACATATATCAAGTTATCTTTGAGAAATCTTAGGAAAGAAATAAAAAGCTTCGCTAGCACTTGTTGCATATATGCTACACAATGGTTTTAATTATTTGATTAAATATGCATTTGGGGATTTTTGTATATTTTTTCAGCGGTCCTGGGGGAAAAGAAAACGAAAAATATTACTTCCCTAAAAAGTAAAAATCACGCAGTATGGGTTAAGCTAGAAAGCATTCCAATATCTCAATGGCAGAATACTCTTCTACCTAATATTTTTACACTTTCTATGATTTCAAATAATTGTTGGATTGGAAATCGGGAAAATTTAGATTTTGTTAACCTATTTGAATAAATTTAGAGGATGATATGTCCAAAATGAGTATGAACTGTATTTGTAAAATTATATATTTTACAAGAGAATGCAACTAATTGTAGATCAAACTGTTCGTAGTTGCTCGATTTTTAGAAGAATTTAGTGATATTTCATTATTACACACTTTACATTCAAATAATTTTATAATATATCGTAACAACAATGCATACAATTATTCTGAATAAAATATTTATTTGGATTATTGATGATTCCAATAAAAATTACATTATGTGAATTTAAATCATATTTATAAAAATATTGTCAACAACTTATTTCAACAACTAGAAAACTAGTTTTTAGTTTTTTCACAGATGAAAAGTTATAACTTGTTGTTTATAATTTGCCTATAAATGTACATCTTAATAAAACCTAAAGCTGTTTTAAAAAGATAGTAATTATAAAGTAGGAATTCAGATATTTTCACTAAAACTTTCCCTTTTAATTCTTTAGGATTTTTGGTTATTTTTTTTAGTTAAATAAAATGCAAACCATTAGGTAAAATATTTCATACTACAAGAATTCCTAAAGGAAACTTCCCTTAAATGTGTTTTTTCCCTTTCCAAAAGTTAACTTTGATTTCAAAGCAAAATTAAAAGATACTAATTAAAATTATCAATATTGTTTTAATTATAAAACCTAATATTTAAAAACCGAAACATCTATCTTTTATATAATTCAATGAGACATTAAAAAAAAAAAAAAAAAAAGAATTGTAGAACGGTATTCAAAGCTTTTCAAAAGTATAAGAAAAACAATGTTTTTTCTTTTTTTCCTTTATCTTTTTTTTTCCGTATTACTAGTATTATACTTCGTTATACTTATACATTTCTTTAATGTTGGTCTGAAAAAGACCTTATCTATTTTATCCTTCATTCTAAGATCTTAAAGCTCACAAAAATGGTTTATCGTTTATAATATATGCGTTGAAATGTTTCTATAGATTTGGAAAATATCTCTGCATTACAACAAAATGTAGCATCTTGTATATGATGGATTTTGGATCGCTTTATGTAATGTACTTTCTTTGAAAATAACTTTCAAAACTCCTTTCTCAAGAAAATGTAGAGATAGAAATTCTTCAAGAATAGTCATTTTTAAGGCAAAAGTAAATTATTCGACAATTTTTTTAAGTTAATGCGCAATTTATTTTTCTCTATTATGTACTGTTTAGATTTTAATAATTTGATTTTTGCAACTTGGATTTTTTTTAAAAAAGGATATCATTGCACATATCATTAATTGTTAGATTCATAAATATTGTTCAGCTCTAAAAAATATAACCTCATCTAAAAAACAATTTAAAAAGTGTTATGCAAATATTCAAATTTTAAAAACATCTACTTGTAAACATAAATAAATGTGTCCTAGATACTGTTGCGTGGATGGGTTCGAAAGACTTGAAGACAAAGCAGATTAAAACTTGAAGAAATTTATTCCGATCTAATTCTTCGCAGATTCTTTTACAACTCCAGAACCCCCGTTCTAGTAGACTCAATACAGCTCTTTACACAACAATGGAGCACAAACAGCAGTTAAAAACTAGATACACAATTGCTAAAATCGACACAAAAGACAATGTAATACAGTTCACTTTCGGAACTACTCTGAATGCTCGCTGAGAGACAACTAACTAATTCCATCACCCGCTCTCTTGGACTTATATAGGATAGCTAATCCTTAATGAATCTTCTAGAGATAGAAATTTGGAGAATTTTACAGATCGCAGTCAAAAAATCCTATACAGTTACCGAAAGAATACAGGTGACCGAAAGTGTCGCCAAATGGTCGCCATGTTTGGTGATATTTGGCAATTTCTTGCCAAGGGACCGAGATTCCCATTGACCATAATGTTAAATGGCCTTCTCCCTGTAAAACTCGTTTTCCAGCATTATACCTGAAAAACTCGTTTTCGAGCATTAAGAGACGCATTGCTGGAAAGCGAAGTAAAAACAAACTCTTGCACTGCCTTTTGCGAAATGTAATTAAATTTTTCTTTATACATAATTAATACTACGAAATATTTACAAATATACAGAAGTTCGTAACAATACATAAAAGAACATTAATGGTAGATAAAATATAATTAATTTGCATTTAATGAGCAATGTAAGGTTGATGAAAAGTTTCACTTTAATGTGAACTTTTTCCTCTACTACATTTATACTTTTTCATATACTACATTTATACCTTTTCATATACTACATTTCACATAAGGTTTTAAAGGTTTAATTACCATTGAATATAATTATTAGTAATGATAATTAGTTTAACTAGTTTCTCGTATTGTAATATTTGAATTTTATGGGCTTTATTGATTATTTGAAATAATTATATTCTCTTGCAATATTAATAAATATAGTCATAGCCAACGATATCTTTGACCTCAGTCAAGTAAATATTTACGATAAATCTACTTAAAGCTGAATTGCAAATAAATAACTTAAAAGTTCCCAACTTGTTTGACTGCCGTGACTCTCCGCAAAAATACCACTCTTGACGAAAACCACAAACAAGTATTCAAAAGAAATTAACTCGAAACGTGGGATGAAACTCACAACTTCTTCCTATCAAACAGTAGCATACTCATTCCAAACTTTCAAATAATGAGAACCGTTCTTTTGCCTTCGACCCTTTAATGGCCGACCGTCCAATAGAATCCCACTCTTTAGAATTTACGAGTACATCAGCATTCCGAAGCTTGTAACAAACACGGATGCAGTTGCTTCCGGTGGAAGAAGCATTTCTTTTCTTCCTTCTTCGATTTGTACAAGTCTACAGAAGAGCTGAATTTTTAATTCCAGGCCTGGGCTTAATTACGAGATAAGGAAGGGACCATAACCTTTGCAGAATCGATGTTTACAAAGCTTTCTGTTGAGTTTTCTTTTTAAACGTCACTGGATTTTGCCTATCTTGTTGAAAAAATATTTTTCAGCTTGATGATGCGCACACTTTCTGAATCTAAACTTGGAGTGTGGGGAAGTAAATTATAGAAAGTATTTATGAGTGTTGGAAGTAACACTGCTTCGGAAAAGCGATAATATGAGGTATTGTTTGTCTTCTGCAATGTTATTTCAGTTGAAATTGTGTATAATTATGTTATGTTAAGGTATTTCATGTTAATCTAGTTTATTTTCTTAAAGACGAAATTTTTGTGTATGGGTTGAAGTGCTGAAAGGTTTAATATTTAATGCATGATTTTGTGTGTACCATTACTTACTTAGTTTATTAAGTAAATTTAATATCCGCATCTTTACTAAACATAACTTAAAGTTAGTAAGGAATTCAAAATTGTTTACCTTCACTGGACACTTTAATTTAAATTATAGAAAAACACATTAATACACCATAGTTCTTCTGTTTCACCCTCTTGGGATTACTACACTATTGCATTAAAATACGTGTTTTTGTTTTAATGTATAATGTATTAAAGTATGCAGATGGGCTCAAAAGTTATTCATCAGAAGAGTTTATTTTGGAGATGAATAATGACTGTCAGCAATTTATATGTAACTTTGAAATATCAAAAATACAATAGTTTAATATTTAAGGATTGTCAGTTTGATTAAAAAATAACAATAGTTTCTATTTGATCTAACATCTGTATTACATAAATAATTTCTTTAGCTCTTAAAAATTTACTTTTATGTTTGTCATGCTCTGGAAACTGTTCTTCACGCTCGAACTATTCGAAAACTTTTCAAAGTTATCCGAACACATTGGAACTATAAACAACTGAATGTACTTGCACTAAGTTACTTTTCAAGGAAGAAGCTTGAAAAGAAGGAGATGAAGAAGAAGAAGAAGAAGAAGAGGGGGGGGGGGGGGACTTAAGAATTTAATTTTCAAATAACTTTTTAATCTTGAATCAACTAGAATGATTTATTCCGTTTGCTTTTTGAATTTCGGAATCTCACTGACTAGTTTAATATCTGAACCAACTTTGAAAACTGCAATTGATATTTTTTTTAATTCATTGGAATTTACGTATTCTCTCTTCAACGGTTGGCGAGACAAAACGTTCCTCAAATGGATTCCCTAAGACCGTCGAAATGGTCAACTCGGACGGATGCCCGGTCCTCTGCACAGCGGAGGCAATCCAAGAGAATGTTCCGACGATGATACGAGCCAATCCGCACTTCCGAATATATCAGGTAGTTCGAACTCTTTTTCACTAATAAAAAGTTCGCCAATGGTTGATAAGATAATTCTTAAGTACCAATTCATCGAAAAATACTCTTTCTACCAAACAAATTAACACTTGAAATGATACCCGTTTCCATGTTTTCTTTACACTTACCACTAATCTTTGAAAGATTTACACTTAAAACAATCTCTCCCTAACAATGATTTAATCTCATTTTCTCAATTCCCAGCATTAACCTTTAATCTCACTAGAATTACCAGAAATTAAAACTCCACTTCAAAATCTTAAGAAATATTGAAAATGCATTTCCCAAAGAATACAATTCCAATTTTACACATTTAGAATTAAAACGTATAATTTCCCGTCTCCACTAATTGCCTTCAATTATACATTTCCAATATTGTAAGAGCAGGTTCAGATATCTAAGAGTAAAGAAGAAACCCATTGATTGCTCGCCTCTTCTGCGAAGGACTAATTTGGGCAATAATGCGCAACTAACTCTACTTGAGTGATCCCTTGATATACGCAATTAGTTGAATCCTCTACGAGCTCATTACTAAGATGATTATCTGAGCTTTGAGATTTTACACTGGGGAGGAATTCAGAAATAGTCTTCTGGTGAACGTGAATCTGAAAATGAAATAGTAAGTGCGTAGTGCTCACAAATACTGCTTGTCTGTTCAATAATGGGCAAGGATTATGAATTCAGCCACATTAAAAAGAGAATGGTTGAATTCTGTTTAGCAAAAGCAGCTATAAAAGTTTGCTTGTTTAATGGATTTTAGACAGCAACTTAATGGCACTGCTTTGTTTTCGATGTAATTACTGGGATGCATGGCTTGCCAAGCAATGTTTATTGTGAAAAGTAACAAAGGAATTATTGTTGTTTTGAGGTTTTAACTGTGGTTCGCATATTAAGTCAAATATTGAAGTGCTTATAATGTTGTTATTATTATTATTAATGTTGATATTTAATTCAAAAAGTCAAATATTTTGGTTAAGACTATTTTAAGATTTAGGGTTTTTAGAATCTAATCCAAATATTATATTAAAACTAAGAATGAAACATTTTGCATTGCATAAAATGTAGCATAATAAGTAAAAAAAAATTATAATTTTCTAAGAAATTATAAATGTGAAAATACGTATAAAAAATATTTTCAACAGGGCGTAGTTATACAATTATTTCTTTGAATTTCGAATAAAACACAAACAAGAAATACTATTAGAATATCATTTATATATTATAATTTTTTTTGCAGATGATACACATTATTTATCTTTTAGTGAACGTCATCCGTAATGTAAAAGTATAAAAATTTGTACTTCTTTTATATTAAAAGAAAGATATTTGAGAATGCAACCTAACAATTTAAAGTGGTTAAATAAAACAATAGAACTCAATTGGATTTCGAAAAATCAGCCTAATCTAATCACAAATTATTGAAAGGGAAAAAAAATATTATTCCATAACTCCATTACTTCAGTATTCCCAATTACGTACACCCCACTACCAGTTAATGTTAAGAAAAACTATCTTACATCAACTTCTCATTACATCTCAATGGCCCATATTACATTGGTAAAGGTGACTCAAAGTATTTCAATAACGCTTCCGTATCATAACAAATGCTAATTGTGCGCGTTGAAGTATTCTTTCCAACTCTATACTTCAGCAGTATTAATGCCCGATTCAGAACTTCAAAAATGTTTTCCAGATCATCTTTAACTGACATAGTCAAGAAAAAGATAAGTAAACTAGTTAACTTAACCTGTTTTCTGAAGATGTTGTCTTCGTTACAGTTTCTTGCTATTAGGAAAACTTGACCTTGAGCCGCCACTACTATTGCAACATAGACTACAGAAGCGATACGATGGCCTGTTATTCAGATCCCAAGCATAGCCACATCGACCATGCTTTCGCGTGCTAAATCGCCGAAAGTGTTCACTTAGTCCGTGCTTCGAATTTTGACGCCTACAATCTCATCCCATCACGAACACTGGCGTAAAGCTAATTACAACATCCTAGTTCTCAACTTCAGATGCGTGATGCTCAAGTTGAAAACGACGTTAACAACAGAGAGTCTCTTGGAATATGAGAAGTTCCTTGGTAATGTTTAGCTGACGCTTGGGAACAAAATTTACATGAGGTTAGATTAAAATAAGCAGAAAGGGGCTCTTATCGATGATCTATCATTTAAGTCTTCAGATATCTTTAGCTGTGTAATGTGTCCTTGTATTCCGATTGTTCACTGGCACTTAATATATAGATAACTCTATTAAAAGTTACATATGGTTTAGGTTCAGTTTATTAATTACTGTTGTTTAATGGGTATTTTGTTTCTTAAAAATATCTTTATGAATCTTTTAAAGGCATGGTTTAATTTGAACATATTTTTTATCGAACTTTAAGAGTTTCAGAATAAGATTACATCTAATAAAATGTATTTTTAAACAAATACATTATAATTATATTTTTAGTGGCATATTATGTCATAAATCAGTTCCATAATATTCAGAATTCCATTTTTTGGGGAGCTTTTTATGTATTATAGCAATTTGTACTATAAAATTATCATGCTATATACCAATCACCTACAAGAACCATAGTACACACATTTTATAGAAATTCTACATAATTTTGTTTTCTTAAATAAACTAATTTCGTTTTAATCTTTGGATATATATCTTTTTGTACACGTTTTGTAACTTTATATAAGTGCGATAGATAAGGAAAATATGATAGAAAATCACACTTCACATTTCAATTTATTTTGTTTGTTCTAGGGAATCAAGGTGTGCTGGTAATGGTTTCGATTTTTTAAAAGATATCTCAGTAAATTTAAGAGTTTTATTAAATATCTTCTTTTATATTTGTTACCCGGGATATAATTTCACGAATAAAAGTGTTTATTATACTAAATATGTATTGTACCACACCGTCAATTTAACAAGTACCATTAGAAATATCTTATGTTATCACTCACGCATTGATAGCATATTAATTTGAAAGATAAAAATAGATTTGAGGATATATTAGCAGCATTCTATTAATAAATTTCAGAGAAAATTGCAAGAAAATATTAATGATGGTTTTTGTAGTTTTGCATCTGAAGAAGAGAACAGTCAAATTGACGGATCCCATAAACCTAGTATTATGAAGCAGAAGAGAGAAAATGCTATTACGAAGTAGAAGGGGGGGAAAAGCTAAATTTCTTTCATTTTTTCGTTTCTTTTGATTGCCAGAAATTGTTTCATAAATTTCTCGTATATTATTTACCTACATATATTGTATCTAATAAGTTGCTTCCTATAAAATATTTTTTCGATAATTATAGTTTATCTCTATACAGAGGAACTGTGATATCTCTATCATTTTGTAAATTTAGAAGCAAAACGTTACCAACGTCACAGAAAAAAGTGAAGCTAGTGAAACATCTGAAAGAAAGAAAATAAATCTTGAAAAACTTTAAAAAAATCAGCTAATATTTACAATTCATTAGTATCCGACAAGTATTTCGATTTCATTAGTATTCAACTAGTATTTACAATGATAAGTTCAATTTCTCAAATTGGAATTGAGGTTTGGTGAAAATCAAGAATACAATTTGTAACGTCTGTCAACTCTTTCAACTCAACAATGATATCAATACGTTTTCATTAACACTGCCATTGGTAAAATATTACAAAAGTTGTCAAGTAAAAAAAGGACTTTTCCTTAACTCCTGAAACTTTTTTTTTTTCATTTACAAACCACAGAAGCCAGTAGAAACTATAGACGACGTTAATTCCCTACCAAACAAAGATGGATGGCAAAGCCTAATGGCAACGTGAACTCCTTCCTAAGTGTTCAAAGAGTGGAGAAGAGTTTGATTGCAAATGGTAGAAATCGAAGCGTCATTAAATCCTTTAGCTTTCGTCATCCATGTCGACCCTTCTTCACTTCTTTTCTCTTTAAAGCTTAGGAATAAGAACTGATGATTATTTCTTCTCTGATTTGTCTGAATGAAGTATTTCCTCCCAGAAAAACTTTGGTGTGATTCGCCATCGGTTGTAAGGATTCAATGAGAACAAATGTGATGCGAAAAAGTGGAAATTCGCATTTAATATATTTGAAAAGGGGGAGAGGGAAGAAGTGTCAGTTTTGGAATTGTGATCTGGTTTTTAAAGGGGGAAAAAATTTCATGAAATTCTAGACTTTTATTATTTGTAAATTCAAAAAAGAAAAGAAAAAAAAAAGTTTCAAATAGTGTGGTTTCGTTTTTTCTGTTGAGAGAAAAGTTTTTAATAAAAAAGTAAGTGTAGAAAATCCACGGCTCACCGCATTTTCTTATTTCAAAGCTATTTTTTCTATGGTTTATGTATGACATACTGTGAAAGCGATGAAGTAAATATCTATTATCTATTTTGGATTGATTTATTGTATAATTCAAAGGAAAAACATTTAAAATAAATAAAGGTGTATTGTACTTGTTCTATATACATTGCTATTTTTTTACTTTTGTTGCGGTATTAAAAATATTAAATATTTTATTTGCTTGTTGTACTTGGATGTGGAAGCTTTTATACATTTCTCTTATTTATTACTATTTAGAGTTGATACATAAGTATTAATGCCTAGATGTTATATAATTGTTTCTCTGTTAAACCTTCTATAATTGTCTTAAAACTTGATAAAATTTTCATTTAGGTTATTCTAATTAATAAAACATTGTTTTTGTTTTCAAAAGGGTTTTAATTTTCTCGTGTGATATAAAACCATAACTTTCTTCAAAGATAAACTGCAATCTGAGTTGCAAATTTAATTACAAATACCCTTTTTTCTGATTTGTATATACTCATTTAGTATTAGAATAAATAATAACATGCAATCACTTATTCCTCAACACGCAGTACTTACAAAAGTATTCAGAAAAATTAAGCTTGCTTTTTACTTGTATTCATATTAAAAAAGTTATAACTAAATAATAACAGTGTATTTTTTTTCTGAAGAATCAATTATTTGCTTACATTATTTTGATAAAAAAAAACAAAAACAAAAAAACTATTAATTAGCGAAAACTGGTAATTTTTTTTACCGCAACTCTGCAAACATGTGTGTCAAATTAAGACTTATAAATTATGTTTTCTTATTGATTTAAAATAATTTGAAGTCATATTTTTGCATCTGAATTTATTTGATAATTATAATTTAAAATATACAATAAACGTTTATCAATTTATAAATTATTTATTTTTGCTTTAGAACTGATTTCTAATCTGCCTTAAAATAAAAGTATATTGCATCGAATGCTAATCTCACAAAATTAAACGAAGGTGTTCATCACGCTTCAATTATCTTCATTCATCGATTAAATTCTTTAAAAAGATAAGTATTAGTGATAGATACATAAAAAAATACTCTAAAATACCTATATAATCATTATTATTGAGTTCTTTCCATACACTTTCATTTTATTCTTAATCGGATTCAATAATTGTACCAATTGCTAGCCGGGATTCCAAGTTAGGTACTCATTTTTACAACTTGCTGTAAATATTCAGTTTCATAACATTTAAAACTACCATGCATCTTTCACCATTGCTTTAAATCTAATTTTTTTACTTTCACATGAATGATATCATACGAGTGTAAAATATATCTAAAATCAGCCGGCATGCAAAATTCTACTTTAACTTGTATAAAACAACTTAAAATATATTCAACATCCTATATGTGTATTTAATAATACCACAAATATCATATAAAATTTTTAATAATTGTTGAAGTAAACAAGTAATATGGGACAATATGCCAGATTTACATATATGTAAAGATCACCTCTTGCACCAGATGACCAAAAATTTATAGCAAAGTTGCCAATACTAAATCTATATCGACTATGCATCTCATTGATCGAGCTATTTTCGTAATTCCATACATAATTAATAGATTAAACTGCCATCAATTGGAAGTGTGTTATATATTAGATAAGAGTCTGCAGCAGGGAATTTCATGTAAAATGTATTAAGGTTCAAGAATATCCAACTAACTGATGTATTAAATCTCTTGGGAGTAGTATAACTGCTGAAGATTACAGACCGAATTGGGAATGGTTTATGTAATAAATACGAGGATAGATGGAGGTTTTATTGAAATATGGAAAAAAGTTTAAAATGATAAGAATTTAATATTTAAATTTTTTATAAATTGTACGGTTTTACGTTGTTTAAGTAATATTGAATCATATTCACGTTCAGTAAATTTATCACCCATGGTTTAATTCTTAAGTCCAAATTAAAACTTTTTGTTGTTCACTGTTTTGCTTTATTTATGCTTGATATTTTATACGGATGATATAATAATTCACAGGAAGTAGAAGGAAAAACTTCTAATGGGATAGTTTAAAAAATTGTATTCATATTTTGTATTGACGAAGTATGATCCACTCTTTTGACAGAAAATATTTAGAAAACAATTTCAAGATTTGTTTTAATTATCTAATAAAACCGTTAATTTAAAAAATATAATAACCCTCAACCAAGAATGTTAAAAATTAAATAGTTATTTTTTAACAGAACTCTTTTTAAATTTTATTTTTTCATAAATAATACTTGATTTTTTTTTATCCTAATTGCTAGATTATAAAAAGATACGTCTTTACACGTAAGCAGATTAAATTAAGTGTATTTAAGAAAAATAACTTAGGAACCAACAATACAACAGGAAAAGATTATGTATTAAGCTTGTACGTTCATGATTTATAAATTTTAAGATTT
This sequence comes from Linyphia triangularis, assembly GCA_963978545.1. Taxonomy (NCBI): domain Eukaryota; kingdom Metazoa; phylum Arthropoda; class Arachnida; order Araneae; family Linyphiidae; genus Linyphia; species Linyphia triangularis. Next base: position 30,784,607 of record OZ021724.1, read on the forward strand.
TTTACGTAATTTATTCTTTTGGTGTTACATAAACAAACCAATTTGGCACATTTAAAATATGAGAAGCATATTTTTTAAGCTATTGACTGATTGTAATCTTTTATGTAATTAGTATAACATATCAGTTATTATTCAATCATATTTTTTACTGCATAACTCTTAAAGAAATTATTTAATTAACTAGTAAAACTAGTTATTAAAATGTTCTTTAAAAAGAGTCATACGTAAATTGACTTAAAGCATGAATCACTAATTCTATTTGAATCCTTGAAATGAATGTTTTATGTCAAATCTAAGAAATTTCTTAAACGTCTATAAATAACCTTTTCACAGAGGGCAAATAATTTTTTTTTTGATAAATTTATAACGTAAACTTATAAATTTATGTGTTAGGTAAAAGCTCTGTTAAAAATTATATCCTGGTGAAAATCCTTTTCTTAAAAAATAATTTCTCAACATGAGCTTTTAATGTAATAGAGCAAAAAAAAAAAACAAAAAAAAACAAAAAAAAACACTGCTATGTTAAACTCCTTTCAATTACAGATGTTCAATTAAGAATAGAAAATAATAAGACGCTGCTTGCCAAAATGTTTATTTTTAATCGAAAATACTCAGCAAAAACCTTCAAAAGTTTAATAAGGAATACAAAAAATTCTTTGATGATAGCAAATAAATTGACAAGGACAGAGAAGACATGAGAAAATTGTCCATCAGTAACATATGTTCTTAGGTCACATTACACATAAAAAATATCTCACTTACAATCTTTTTCTAGATTCCGGGTCCCCTATTAAAGTAAACCATAACCAAAAACTAAGATGCAATAGCCTTACCAGATATTAACAGTGAAGATTGGTATTCATATTTTCCTCAACAGTGTTTATTTAAAATTTATACTTTCCCCTTCCCCCCTCCCCCTTCTCCAACTTAAAAGAAATAAATTAAGTTTTAAATTAAAAGACGGTTTAGCCGTTTATTTTCCCTTAAATCTAATGTCAAAATATAGTTTTCTTTGAATTAGAGGTAAACCTCTTTCCATTTACTTTTCTATTTACTTAAAACTGAAATGTATCGTCAATGTTTATCTTTAAGCAAGCTGTAATTAATTGTTTAGTTTATGATGGTAAGAACCTAGTTCTAAGCTCCAGGGTGTTTCAAAATTTTACTTGGATAAAGATAATGTGAATGATGACATGCATTAAATTTGTGTTTTTTTTTTTTATTATTAAATGTGTTTAGCTATTTTCTGATCACTAGCATTTAATAAAATGCTTCATATTTAATAATTAACAATCAAAATATTAAACAGAAAATTCAATGTTTACGTAAGTTGATGTAAGTGTTGATCAGTTTTAATATTATAATTTTTTCTTACTATGATAAACTGTTTACAAAATCAGATGTTGAGCGTTTGTGATTTCGTCAAAATAAAATTGTGTTTCTTTACAATAGGTATTTATTTTTAGAAGCCGTGATTAATTTTAGACGGTAAATATCATTTTGTCTAAACTCGTAAAATCCATACCACTTCTAATGTACCAACACATAATTAACGAGATTTTTTATGTAGTTATACGATTTCTATGATAAATAATGATAAACTTCATGAAGTATTCAAAGCGTTAAATAATATTACATTTTAGTTATAAATTGCAAATAGAGCTGACATTAATTACGATCAAATTTAATTATTTAATAAACTTGTTTTATAAAAAATTTCTGAATTATGTCATGGAATGTAAATGTTAATTTGAATACACCAATGTTTAAATTTATATTTTATATATGATCTTCTAAACTAGTCTAAGTTTGATAGAAAAATTTCTGCATTCCAGAGAAACTATGTTTTACTACTATAATGTAGTCAAATCAATTTTAACAGTTACAAAATTCTCTCAAATTCGGGATAGCATTGTTACAATAAAATGTTACTTATGACTGAAATCAAAACGCTCTATGATAGGAAAGAAAAATACGCTAAGAAAAGTATAAACACATAACTGATTCGCTACATTTAAGAAAGTTAAAGGCAAATATATTTTAGTCCAGCTTTACCAAATTAAGGAAATTTAAGGTTTGTTTACTATAGGCGAGAAAATTATAAATGAAGAGGATATCATTAAGCGAATACGAGAAAATTTATTCAATGATGTTGAGATATCTACAAAAGAACTATCCTGTAAGTTTAGTAATTTCTGCAATCAGTATAAATTAAGAAAATCCTGATGCATTCTGTGGTGGAATTTTTTTTTATATAAAATAAAAAAATATATCCATAAAAATTTCAGTTATTTCTTATTATAGTACCAAAATAAGAAAATTATCATAAATTTTTCTTTTCGAAACAATTTTACTTTAAAAATTATGAACAATTAAGTATTTATTATTCGTTTAGAGGTACCTATTAGAACTTACACTTATTTTCAGTACATAAACCTTTCCTACAAATTAATATTGCTAATATAATCTTTTGTGTTTAGGATTTCTGTATGTATCATACTTTAAAATAATGAATTATCTTTCTCTTTTTTTTTAATTTTTTAATTAGTATACATCAAAAGTTAATCTTTCCATTTAGTGATTTTAAATAAAAATTAAGGACTTTTATAAATTATAACATCATAGATATAAATTAAAATCAATAGAGCATATCAAGAAATCAAACATCAATCGGGAAGCATCAAAAATATTGGTTAGGTGAATAAGAACGAAATAAAATAAATAAAAGCGTAATGAGTTGTAGAAAATAAACACTTTGTTTAATTAATAAGTGTTTACTTCCTAAAACTCATTATTCTTACTATCTGCTGATTTGTTTCTGCATGGAAAATATATTTTTTAAGAATTTGTGCCACTCGAAAATTTCTTTACTTGACTTTATTTTCTTTTTTTTTTTTTTTTGTATGTGTCCCACTTTAAGCGTTAGGATATTGTAAATATTTAACCATAAAAACTGTTAGCGATGTTCTTACTTTTACTTTTTTCAACCACTAACTATCACTTGACTTAAAAAAAAAAAAAAAAAAAAAAAAAAAAAAAAAAAAAAATACATATATTACTAACCTGATATTGGAACCTCTTTATTTGACTGAAATTCTGTTTTTCAAAGCTGTTATCATTATAAATAACGTTACGTAATTTTTCTGTAAATATTTGCAAATAATGTATAGATTTATTTTTAAAGTTCTATTTTTTATAAGGTTTGTTTGTCGGCAATGATGATACAGAATAGAAAGAGTTGGTGGCACGCGGGCTGGTCGGGAGATTTTGTAAATACTTTGCTTGGCTCTGATAGCAGAATAATTTGTGCTTGATTTTTCGGGAAGGTTTAACTGCAAGTATAAAAGTGTCGCCAATGCTCGGAACGAGTTCAGCTGGATTTTGAGAGTTGTTATAAAAAGAGACAAGAGTAGTCGGGAGTTTAAAAAAACATCAAAAGATCAATTTTGAGATTAATATTGTTAAAAAAAATTTAATCTGACGATGTAAAAAGTTTTAATATCGCTAAATTAGAAGTATGTTTTATACATTTTTTAAATACAGAATTGATACAGTGTTCTGTATCAATGTGTACTATCGTTTTCTGTTTTATCTGTCCATATCTCTAAACACAATTTTGGTGACATTAGGAACATTTACTAAAAAACTATTAAAGGTAAATGCTTAAAATTTTTAACATATAGTCTTTCCAATATAGTACACAATTTGAGAGTATAATTTTATAATATTTTTAAAATTAAAGATTTTATACACTTTTATTCCTATCAAAAATTACATTTTTTTGAAAATTATATAGAATGTCTGACCTTTTAATTTTTTTAAAAAATGCTACACTCAAACTGTGTAATTTATTGGTAAAAATATTTGTTAAAAATCTGAGGCATTTTTTTTTTATATAGTAAATTTTCCTTACGTCACCAAAATTACTTAGGAGATATGGGCTGTTAAAGTTGAAAAAGGTAATACAAATTGAGGGACAACACTTTTTTAAGAAAAAAATTATAAAAAATACTTCTAATTTAGCGAGATTAAAACTTTTGGCACCATCGGATTCAAAATTGTTTGTAGTTATTTTTACATAATTAATATCAAAACGGATTTTTTTTTTTACGTTCTTAAAATCCGACTCCCCTTAAGTGCTTGTTTATTTTTACTCTGCCAGAATTATCGCTGCGCGTGTGAAGTTGTATGTACTGAAGCAGTAACGAGTTCACTGTTGTTTATAGAAGTTTTATGAGTATCTGAATGAAGAATGAATTATAGCATTTGTTTTGTAAAAGCATTTCGTATGAGAACATTCATAACAAAAAATGTAATTTTTCAAGTTTCTTTCATTAATTATATTCTCTTAGAAATATTGATTAATAAGATAGAACTAGAATGTTAAAATTCGTATTACGTATTTCCACAATATTTGACTAAAATCTATTAAATCTATAACTATATCACTGGGCTTAAAATTTCAAAATGTTCGATTTCGGAATTTTTTCATATCTTTAAATTTCAAACTATTCTACTTCTTTTAAGATATAGTTTTGGCCTGTACTCTTTCTAGTTCCGGGGGGAAGTTAGTTTTAAAATACGTAAACCCACGTTTGACATGCTACAATTTTGCATAAAAATGCATTTATCTCAAAAAGTCAATTTTCAAACTTCTATGAACCTTTTTGAAAAAACGGCTACAAGCTTCTTTATGAAATTTGTACCCGATATTTACCACGTATTAAATCATGTATCAAATTTTAATCTGAAGTGAATGTTCAAAAAATGCTGATTATTTATTTGTTAAAAATTATTTTGTCTTATAAAAATGCAATTCTCAGAGATTTTTGATGTTTTATCATTTGAGATTGTTTTAAAAAAGACCAAGTAAATATGCTCTCTAAATGTTAACCTTAGATTTAAAAAGAGGATTGAAATAATATTCTGGAAAAATTTCAAAAGTATCCATTTGTTAGTTATTTATAAAAGGTACATAGAAAAGGGGCCTTTTAACATTAGTTATATACGGCCTGCCGAATCCCCTTAACCAGAATATGCGATAAGTAGAAAGAACCATTGTATTTTAATTTGATAACACTAGCTGATTCTAAACAGCATTTATTCAGTTATTTCTCCCATTGGTTGCCTACTTCGTATAAGTGGTATACAAAATCAAATGAACTCCATTGGTTTAAATAGATTTTAAAATTATATGTTCCTGCATGAATAACATGAATTATAATTCAAATCAAATGCTTCGTGTTTCCTTCGCATTAAAAGAAGAATAAAGAAAAATTTAAAAATGTGTTTTTTATCCTACAAAACTGACTTTCATGACTTTCTTTTGACGTGCAATCTGCATAATTCAAAAAGGATATTTCATGCAGTTAGTTCTGGACCGACTTCGAAGTCGCTTCAAAAACGGTTAATATTATACCTCCAGGCAAAAATGAAATATTCGATTTCCATGTTCACTGGCTTCCAGAATGTATCGTTTAATAATTCACAGATTTTATGTGATCGTGCTTTCAAAAATGAAACCATGTATAAATTACAAACTGCAATTTTGTACCTATAAAATTAAATTTATCATGAAACCAAGATAATGCGATTATAATCCAATGCCCTCGTTTGAAGATGGAAATTCAATCTTAGAGAAAGGCTGAATTCTGCTTGGATTTTAAGATGCAGATTTCAAAAATAGGTGCTTTCTATTTTTAGACATAGAAAATTTTAAATGAAGCCGAATGTGATTCGTGTCTAGAATTTGTCAGACATACATATGATATTCGGTACATTCTATTTACAAATCTTATTTTTAGTTAAATGAAAAACAATGTTCATGATTTCATGTTGTATTAAAGAATCTTTGATAGTATAACCACAGTAATAAAATCTTTAAAATGTAAAAATATATTATGTATAATGTAAAAATAAATGTACATATATATTAAAATCTTTTAAATATATATGTACATTTATGTAAATACGGAAGAATCTATTGGAGAAAATGTACTTTAAGAACAGCATTAGTAGCTTTATAGAAAATAATCATAATGTTTTTTTATAGATAAAACATGCTATACTAAATCTTAATATTTAAATGTTTTCCCCCCCAGAACTGTTCGTGGAATTTTCAAATGAATTAACTGTAATTTTATTTGAATTTCAAAACTTTATCTTAAAATAAAAAAATAACTTTTCTCTTGTTCACTAGTTAGAAATATGTAAACATTCAAACGAAATTTTATTTAGATAGTAATAGCAATCAATATAAATATCATATCTAGCAACCTTTTGTGTCTATTTTTGTTGGAATCACAGATACTTTAAAAATCTCGTATACTAACATTTCAATATAAAATTAATCATAAATCAAGAAAATTTGAATTTATACTACACAATTTAAGGATAGATACAGTCATCTGGAGTTTGTTTAACATATAGTAATGTGGCCTGCACAGGGCTTGCTTTCAAACTGTGTGCATGAAAAATCAATTGATTGCATGATTGTTGAAGACATAATAACTTTCTTCAGTCAGTTGCCTTAGTACATGATAGAAGTTATGCGAAAATATGATGGCGACTTTGGTACAGTTAAGTCTAGTTGCTGCTATGTATATAGTGGTTAAATTTAGTAAAAAGTATATTGATATCAGAGTTTAAATTCTAAAATAGAAGAATAACCCAAACATCACAGAATCTCAGATCGACAAATTTATTTAGATAAACATGAAATGAGCACAATTAAAACATCATCACTTATGATCCTTGCTACCAAGAGAAGAGTGATGGTTGAAATCCAAAATGTAAGAAAATTCTAAATGCATTTTATGAGTTTTGTGGAGAGAATGGAATGAAAATATATTCATAGTGAAATGGGGTTACCATAACTCACATATGGTCACTGGTTCAGAGACGAAGGTCGTTGATTTCACATTAATGTGTTAGGCCGTGGGCAACGCGCAATACTCACCATCACTAACTATCAAAATCAATAGTTAGGCTTTCATCACAACAGGAAACATCCCCGCAGATGTAGATATCTTGATAGTTAAGTTGATAGCTTAGGGGATATTGGGATGTGTTGATACATTTTCAGAGAGGCTATGTCCGTCTTACAAAGCTCAAATAGACACTACCTCGAATCGTCGTTTGCTCAAAAGCTCCCTCCTAATCGGTTGTGATTCGTTTCAGGAACGTTTCATGCCTCTTTCTGGATGCCCTTATCGTGAGAAAGTATAACCCCTAATTCTCTTATGTAAATTTAGTCGTCATGCGTAATCATACGGGGGGTTGTCTAAAAAGTGTTTCCTTGAAAGTCCCACAATACTCTAATTACAAATGTCCGAGTTTTCCTCTTGTGTATAATGTGGCACACAGCCAAAACAAAAATACAAAAATCAAGTAAGAAGAATTGTACAAGCTTTAAAGAAGCAAATTTCTAGAATTAAAGAAATCAAATATTCTTTCCGTTTTGCAAAGGACAATCACTGGATCGGAAACATTTTTATCTTTGATTACAATGCTTCATAATGAGACTCACTATCAAGCAATTAACTTGTTCACTATACTACACAACAAGTAGCACTACAAAAATTATAGCCTTTCAAAATAATGAATAGTACAAAGTCAACTAACAAATATATGTTCCACTGAACAAATTTCAAACGGAGTTACTTTGTTCACATTTACCGATATTATTATTGGATAAATTATTATTTTATGGCACATAAAATTCAATACCAAATCTGGTAATGCATGATTTAAATAGCAGAACAAATAACACAAAAAACTCAATACACTTGTATTTACACCAAGGAAAATCCATGTATCTTTAGATAAATCAAATCCACTCAGAAACGACACATTCTTCTTTTAATGAGAATGAGTCCTCACAATGAAATAAAAAAAAATACCGCAAACAGATAACAAAGAACCCCATTCCCTGCAAATGTCAGATATCAGCATTTTCATTCAGTCCACCAGTACGATCTTACGTCTCCCTTAGCTCTTAATACGTATATCTAATTCGTGGCAGAGAAATGGGAAAAAAGGCATAAATAAATGGTCCCGTCATGTTTAGAGACAGGATAGGGTCTTCGATTTATCTGACTCTTACAGGCCTGGATAATTTATTCCGTGGCAAAAGCGACCCGTGACATTAGTTGCATGGCACACCAAAGGTGGATTCAATAGAATAAGGTACATAAGAAGGTAGAAGGATATTTAGAGTTAATGCCCAGGAAAGGTGTTGTAGTTGATTTCTTTGACGGATCTTTATTAGAAAGAAATATTAGGGACGAGGGCCATATTATTATAGTATTGCAGAATGCGATAAGGGTGCATTTTATTGGGCTAGAGGGTGCTTTGTTCTGGTTATGGTGTCGTAAAGCACGATGCATGTAATCCCTGTTAGCATTGTATTCAAGTAGACTGAAGCAATATGAAACTATATATAAAAAATAAAGTGGGTAATATATGAAAAAGCAAGTACCTGATACTCACAATAAGATAGTATTCAATTGGGAGTAAAACAACAATTTTAATAATACACATATGTTATTTTTTATAGTTGATAAAAGTTGGATTTTCAATTTGATCGGTTCTATAAATATTGTCAACAAAATACTGTAAATTTTGTACTTTTTGGTATAAAATCAATGACAAAAGTTTTTTTTTTTTTTTTTTTTTTTTTTTTTTTTTTTTTTAAATATATTGCTATAAACATTCCATGAAAACAGAACTTTTTATGGCGAGGCTAATAATGTAAAATAATTGGGAAGAATTAGATCCTACTTTTTTGCACTGGGTATTACTCGCAAGTAAATATAAAAATGTACCATATATTAATACATTTTATGCATTTAAATTATCTCTGCTTCATAAAAATGGAAACCGAAAGTAAATTTTTTACTAAAATGATGTCATGAGAATCCTCAATCTACTCTTCAGAGAAGGAAAAGTATTTGATAGCTCGTATTCATAACCACGTATTCGTACCACAGAATACGTAACGTAATACATTATGATGTTAAAGTCTTTCAACTTGAGTATGAAATTTGATTTTAAAATGGATGAGCAAGGCATTTTATGATTGAGAATATTACTTCTTTGATCTTTACTTTTGGAATGCCAATTTATAAAAGTAGAGGGTTCTATACCCTTCACGCTAACGCTCGTAGCTGGAAACCATTCGTTATTGAAAGCTGTGTAACGTGATCCTGGGGAGGCTACAAGTTAGAATTATCCATAAAATATCAAGCGCAGATCATCTTTGCAAACATTACCATTGAAATAGACATCGAATCTTACTCAATTCTCAAAAACCAATATTGTCATATTTTCATTCCTAATATTTTTACTACTATGTAAAAAAACTATTTTGTGTATTAAAAGAGATATTTTGTGAAATATTTTAGTAATAAAAGATACTATAAATTTACGACATTTTTTAAAACCACTACTTAAAATACTGCGCCCAAAATATTATGTGAAAATGAAGATTATACATTATACATTTTTATGTCAATAGTAACCTGATTTATTCCGACCAAGCAAAGTACACCTTTAAAAACATCTTGGAACTTTGTAAGTGATCACAAAAACCCATGACGTAGCCTTGCATAATCATCATACTTCCATAGTATTAAAAATACTACTTATTACAACACTTTATTTTGTTTCTCATCTTCGATTGAACATGGGAGTTGTAAAAAGAGAAATAAAGAAACATTGTTTGGTAACAAACTTAAACTAGTAACCCGCGCCGCTATATAGTAACAATATGAGTTCTGATATTTTTAATCAAATCTTGACAATCTGATCTATGTCTTGGTATAGTAAGCAAAAAAAGAAAAAGAAAATCCAAATGATACATGTTTCTGCTAAAAAAAAATTTTTTTTTTTTTTTTTTAATTCATTATTAAAAAACTGTTTTATACAAAAGTTGTATATTATTTATGGTTGGCCTTTTACAAATATATATCTATATTATTTATGGTTGGCCTTTTACAAATATATATCTATCGTTTGAAACAAAAATTGCTAAAATGTATAAACTATTCAGAATTTATGGCTAAAAAAAAAAAAAAATCTTTTTAACATTAATTTGCTATTTTTTTATTTTTTTGTTTGCATCATTTAAATTAGTAACCGTAAGTATTTATAAGTAATTAGAAAATTAGGAAATTTGGTATTAAGACTTTTTTTGGGGGGGATTCTAAATCTAAATATGGTATAACATTATGGGGTTGCCATTGAACTTTTTAAAGTTTGGTTTAGTTTTAATAAGTAGATGACCCTCCATGATATATATATATATATATATATATATATATATATATATATATATATATATATATATATATATATATATATATATACAATTAATAAAGACCTTCCACGATTTACAAAGTGTACTTCATTTTTGTTATTTCATCAATTAGAATACATGATATAGCCATCATTATTTTCCTTTTTTTTTTCTTTCTTTTTTTTTTTTTTTCTTTTTTTCGGCTTACTGTACAATTGTTATTTATTATTATTTGTTAAAAGAAACTTAGTATTTATGAAAAAAAAAAATCGACCATCTTCCACTGTTAATAAAATAGCTTACGAACTTTAAACACTCAAGCTTAAAAATGAATTTTTTGAAAGTTAGATATTTAACAATTCCAAAATTAAATGGACATTTGAAAAAGGTTGACGAGGTAAGGCATCTGTGCCTGCACAAAAATTAGATCTCTACAGTGGCTAGTTATCCCTGGAGAGGGCAAGGACGGTGCATGAAACAAAATTCTGTCACTTTGGCATATAATATCTCAAAAACTAAAGTTTACATTGTTAAATTTTTCTTACCAGCAGTTTTCCCAAACATTTGCTACAAATGTGAAAAATTTCATACTTTGACATTCAATAGTGTTTACACTGTAAGACCAAAAATTATGCTCTACAGAAAAATTATAAAACCCCGGAAACTCACTTTAATCCTTATTTTTTCAATACAGAGAGAAATAAGCATTAAATTACTTCTGTGTATTGCTAAATTTTATTTCAAACCACAAGAATGTCATGTTCCACCAAGTTTGGAAAAATAATCTCAACTTTAAAAATATTTCTTTATGTTTGAAAAAAAGTAAGTATTAGAAACTTCTTAATTTATAATTTATATAAAGAAAATTGTATTGAAGTTTACCAATTTGAGGGGGAGAGTCCATTTAATTAAAGTGAGTATATAAATAGTATTTAATTAAAGTAAGATTTGGCTGAAATGTAGTTTTTGTAGTTTTCGAATAACTATGGTTTAGCCATTAAACGAATATTTCATAAATAATTTCAAGTCATCTATAATGCGATTATTGACAAAAGTTCTTTTTTTTTTAATAATACTTCTTTAAACGAAAATTTCAAACTTAATAACCTTTTTATATCAAGAGATTTATGAATTACGTTAATTACGTTAATTGTCATCAATGGGCAATAACACTGAAAAAGATTTTAATGAACCACATGAATATTGGTTTTCATCATTCATATTTCTGTTGAAATCCAATACTTTAGCCATTTTGACGCAGAAAAATATCCCTTAAAATCAAAAATCGAAGTGATGATATCTTCTTCACATCTTCTTTTAGTCTTGGCGGTTTGAAATGTTGGAATGCAATCTTATTTGAGTTTTCGTCCTGAATAAATATTTGAGTTTTCTAACTTTATGCACATATTTGTTTTTGAAAATGAGTGTTGCTGCTGTAGAATATTTTGAAAAATTGATCTGGGCAAGTTTTCGACAGGTATCATAGAATGACTTACTAGAGTTTATGCAAATATTTTAATTGCAAATACTGTAAGCAATAAATGTTTTGTTATACTATAGAAATTGTTTTAAATATGTTTTTATTTTATAGTAAGCAGAAAACTTAAGAATGATCGATATTTGAAGGGAAAATATAAAACGTTATCTATTTCACCTACTCATTTATTACTATTTATTAAAGAATTTCGCTTTAATAATATATTATAATATATAAACATTTTTTTAACAATATTGAAGGGATATTGGCATATGAAGTAATGCATTTTGAGCAATGGAATTTCTTATACTTTTATTCATCACCGTTTTCTCCAAGCACATGTATCGTTAGAGAGTTATTAATATATAAACTATTATGTGATTTATTTGCAATGTTTGTTACTTGTTTATAATTTGTAAATTGTTTCTCATTTGAATCTTTCATTGGTACTACCTACCCATGCTCATATCTACTAAATAAATTAATCTTTTAACAGAAAACTTCTAATCGTGCAAAGAGTATATACTTTATATTCTTGAATAAATAAGAAATAAGTTGCTTTTATATAGTAATAATATGAAACTAAATTAAATATACGTATTGATAGATAAAGGTAATAAAATGTCGCAAACAAAAAAATTCATTTACACTTAAGAAGAAGAAGACAAAAAAACAATAGAAGAGAAAAGAAAAAAAAAAAGAAAGAAAAAAAAAGAAAGAAAAAAAAAAGAAAGAAAAAAAAAGAAAAAAAAATTATGAGAATGTTCTAAAATAATTTTCCTTGAAATTCATTAGTTAAACCAACACACCATAAGAATATTAATGATGTTCAACGTTCAAGAAATAACACTTCCGTTTTGTTAAAAATTCTGTAAAAAAAAAAAAAAAAATTCAGTCTAAAATTTGTCAAAATAACACTTACAGCAAACAATTTCTCAACTATTTCCAAGCCAAAAATAACTTGCCCTTTTGTAATCATATAAATAAATTCCGTGATAATAAATCACTAACACATCCATAAGTATATATATATAACATACTTTGCAGAAGACAATTGCAACAAGCCTGTTTTTTTATGGTCCAACAACAAAATTTGGATAACACTTGTGACTTGCTCCCGAATGACACCACTTGGAAAAGTTCCAAATCTATTATTTTTCCCAAGAACGAACAAAACGTAATTTATGTAGAAAAACTAACCAGAAAAGAAAAAAAAAATCCATTGTACTTTCTCTTCTGACACCAGAATTATAATGTGACAGAAATCAATTCACTAAATCTTTATTGATATTCATTGTACTTTCAACATAAAGTTTCTTGTTTTTGTGTCTGAGATATCCTCGATACATAAATTAATAGAAATGAAGCATATAAACCTCTGGGAAACAGTTTAATAGGATATTTTAAGGGTTAATGTTATTCATTTGCGATACTAAATATGTTTTTATATCGGATTTTTATTATTTGAGGCAATTACATTCTGACTGTGCCAAAGAATGTGATTGTAACTGGAAAAATTCCAGATGAAAAACCTTAAGTAATGCGATACTTAGGAATGTCCTGTAATAGAATATTTATAAGTATTTATTTCATCATTAAGTTTTGTATTTGCGTATATTCAGTGAGATTTGAGGAATTGCTTTTATTTGTTTTCATGGTTATACATCAGCGGTTTGTTGTAATATATGCATCAATCCAAAGTTTGGCTGAACGAGCTTACCTACAGTAAAATGTTAACAAAATCAGAATATCTTTGTTTAATAATTAATTTCATTTTTATTAATTATCATTATATTTATCTATTTCTTAATATATAAATAATACAATATCCTGACTTTTTGTTGGAAATATGATAAATTTTCTTCATTAATGATTGTTCTCCTTTATTAATATTTTTTAAAGATAACACTGAAATATTTATCAAAAACTTATGACTATTATAATTGAATGTAAAGTTTTTTCTTTCTAATGTTTATTGGTCATTTTTTTTTCATTGTTCCCTACTGACATAAAATTTCTCTGAGTAAACAAAGAGGGAGTTGTTTTCTTTAAGTAACTAAGTTGGAATAGTGCTCTAAAAATTACTAGTAGTTTTGTGCGGTACAAACTGTGAATTTTTATAATTTTATTAGTATATTGCAAAATAAGTATTACAACATATCGACTCAAATTTAAATAAATTAAGTTTAAAATGGTTGAAGAAATATTATAGTGATGCATATAAAAAAATACTTAATGTTAGCATAGGTTGGTAATATTTTTGTTGATTTTAACAACACAATATTCATAATTATCCGTTTCCCTCTCTCTGGAAATTTCTTCTGCGTCCTTATAAACTTATTAGTTAATAAATAATTAATATTTGTTAATTTTAAATATATAATTAACTTTATGTTACTATTTCCTTTTATACATAATAAAAATATACTTATTTGACAAAACAAAACTATTCTGAATTAAATTAAATTCGTTTAAATCTTAATTTACAAATGAAATATTTTCTCTGTGGAACATATGACAATACCCAAAGGACAAATATTTAAAAAAAAATTATCTAGCTTTTATCAATCAATTCAATAAAATTTAAAACATATTTCATAAAAATATAAATCCTTGTACAAAGTTATAGTAGCAAAATTTTTTATATTTAATGAAAGAAAGTATTATACGTAAACTTACGAATGTAAACGATTAAAATAAATTAATACTTTTTCAATGAAATGGCATGTTTTAAGGACAACTGGTCTTTATTTTATTTAAAATGAACTTTTTTGTCTTTAACATTAATTGCTCTTTTTAAATTTTCACTAAATACAATTTTGACTGATAAAAATTTATATTAAATATATATCTATATATAGCTACATTACACCTCCATGTATCCATTTCTGAGTCTATAAAAGAAATTTAAAAATTTATTTATTATATTCTAAAATATAAAAATTTAAATGACTTCTTTACCTCACTTTTACTTCATTATTATGGAGTTATTTATTCGGTAATTTTTATAAACGAAACACCATTTTAAAAATTGTTACTTATTGTGAATTAATTTATATAAGTGTTTTATTTCTATCATTTTTAAGTGTGCTATTTTATAGCACTTTCAAATAATAAGTACATTTTTATAGATATTCAATTTTTAATTTTTATTTAAAAAAAAATTTTAATTAAATTATTAGAAAATTGTTAAGTATTATATTATAATTTAACATAAATTCTTAAATCCACATTCACACAATCACCTAATTTATTTTACCGTAACTAATTCTGATTAAAAATGTAACCTATTTTTCTGATGAAATATAAAAATACGTAATTAAAGGGCAATTTATTAAAAAAGTAATTAACAGAAAGTTATTTTAACGTAGATTAAAATTGCAGAAAAATATTAATTTGAACAAGTGTTGCATTTTAGATAAATATATTTCAATTTTATTTTGATAAGGAAAATAATCCAAAATTACACATTATATCATAAATAAACATAGTTTAGCGAAATATTGCTTGAACAAGTTTTAGTTCAAAACTAAATATTGTATTTTTTTTTTAAATTTATCAGACTATATACGAAATTTACGATTATTCATTTATAAATCCAGAAAACTTTGTATCTAATGAAATTAAAAATCCTTATTCATTTTACTTTGTTTACGTTCTGTTATATTAAATATTGAAATATGTGAAAAAATGAAAAAAATATATAATATATGACCTAAACTGCAGTTTAGATTCATCACAATACAAAATTAGGTTAGATAGTAAATTGAAATATAGATTATATTTATTAGTAATTGGGATTTAATAATTTAATTTGAACAAAATTGTATAAATTTTATTTATTATATTTGTGACTCTAACTCAATTTATGGTAAAGTAATTTTTCGCTAATCTCTTACTTTATTTTATAACTACTTATAAAATTGTACCAACTTAATTTCTGAATTCCGTATAAAATTATATTGATTAATAAACAATACATTAGAAGAAATTTAATAAAGCATATACAAATTTAATTTGAAAATATTCTATCAATATATATATACTGTATTTTTAATGAAAATGTATGAAATCATATCGATTGTTATGGGGGAAATATAGAATCTTCTAGTGAAAATCTTTTGCATCATTTCATAACACTTTCAAAATTATGAAATATTCTAATGTTTACGATAATGGAACGTTTTCTACCATACTGAAAATTATTTATCTTCCAGAGAAAATATATCCATTGCTTAGTATGAATAAAAAAATAGTCTAGGATAAATTGTAATGAGCCTCCTGATAAGCAAAGGCATTGTATAATTTCATAATATGGATAATTATGGAATCTTCTAACAAAGAAGGTACGCAATCGTTTAAACTATATGGACAAATATAGAATTTGTTAATATATAACATGCAATATCGTTTCAATAATTTTCTAAAAATACATATATTTTTCAGGCTATATAGAAAAATATAAGATTTCCTGCAGAAAAGATATTTCACGATTGCGTTAAGTATGAAAAGTATATGTATCTATTCCAAAGCACATGGAAATTCAACGATTTAGTATGGCTTTAAATTCGAGACAGTTGTTGAGTTTAAGTTATCAAAGAACCTATGAACACAAGTAAACAAACTATCAACTTACCAACGGCCGGTGCAAATATATTCAAATACAAACAGTCTTCACTCTGGTTAGTCAACATCGGCAACAGTCTTTGCAGATACCTCAATCTACCCAAAGGCATCCTCTTGAGAGCTTCAGTCTCGTTTTTGATGTCAGGCCACCTCTGAGGGCACACAGAACCGTAACTGTCTGCCAAACGGACACCTTTCCAGTGAGTAGAAGTCACTGGGGGCATGAAACGTAGTGCTCCCGTGGGAGCCCCCGCGTATGGGACCCCGAGAAACACCTCCACTGGCTGTAGTTGGCGGTTGGAGAGGGTGCTAATGAATCCGCGAAGTGTACCATATCTGGTATGTACCACTCTTGTGCTGAGATGGCGGGAATCGAGTTCCATCTGGTTTATTGAGTCTGATAAGTTGATAAAGAGTGGTAAGATTAGTAACGTGAGAAATATTGTGTGTGCGTTTCTGGTGCTAATGTACTGGCACTTAAATTTGCCTTTTGACATATCCATTGTCAGTTTGGAGTGTTTGTTATGAAATGATCCACTGTTTGCATACAATTTACAAACTGTATTATGAAATCACAAATTTAACTTTGTTATGTACAAGATAATTGGGATTGACAATCCAATGTTCATATAGTTGATAAAAATATACAGATTGATATTCTTCTGCGAGAATTATATATCAATCAAAATTGAGCTAAAATAACACTGGTATCATACTTTTAACTATGAATATTGTTAATTAAATTTAAAAATTTCGGTATCAATACCTGCTTCAAAATAATTATGTTTCCATCATTGAATCTCCACAGATAAAATCACGTTTGTTTACTTACTTAAAAAATTATTCAAAGTTTATTGTTCATAATTAAATATTAAATTTTTAAAAAAATCATGTTCCTTACCATTTTCCTTAATAACATAAATTACAACCTTACATTAAACAGAAATAACTGTTCAATCATAAAATTCACACCACACAAATTCACTACACAGAGCACCCCGCGCTCTTATGAAACTTCTCAAATTCCCTATCCAGGATCCTCAGAGGCAGTGAAGATGCTGCTCTTGCGCTTCCCGAATCCCAACTCCAGGGTTTCAAGAGAGCGCGTGGTGATGGGCCGGTCAGAACGACGCAGGCGCACAATCTCCAGCTCGAATCTTCCGCTCATTTAAGTTACTCTTTATTAAAGTATGTCCAGGTAAACCCCTATGACTTCATTTTAAAGTTAAAATATGATATACTCGCTGTTCCGGTTGGAAAGTATAAATTTATTATGCTAATCCCCCTTCCATAACCCTGCAAATCTTTCTAAGATGATAAGCATACAAGAGTCGCATATTCTACTACTATATTGTTGTATTAACCCAAGGTTTGTCTATACAGGAGACGATGATTTCATAAATATTTTTTTTTTTTATGTTTCTGGGTAAGTTTTCGTATTGTCGAGGTTGCTAGGTGACATCACTTATTCAGAGGAAGCCAAAACATTTCAATCCGTCTGGTCTTCCTCATCAAAAATGAAACAGTATTTTAACATGCATGAAATTAGATAATTGTTTACTCTAATGCAGAGTAAATTGCTTTGGTATGAATTAACGTTTGGTAATAATTGCTTTAGTATATTACCCCTTTACTTTCTTTTAAAATAAGGCTATACCATTCTTATTAATTTTGCAATTTAACTCATAAACAAAATTCTATATTATTTTTTTTTCGTTTCTAGATACTATTTTTTAAATTTTAATTAATTTTAATTTTTAATTACTTTTTAGGTTTCTGAATTATAATTTAAAGGTTTGAATTCGAACCAAAATTAGCAAAACCAAATTTAGACATTTCCCATTCAAATTAACCATGGAAAGTGTATCCCGAATGATCTCATCGAGAAATATCTACAAATGAGCTTTTTAAAAAATAACTAGACATAATAGCCACTGAATAATTTGAATGACCATTTTGGTAGACACCTTCTTGGTGAAACATTTGGGTTGATTTTCAAATACAATGCAATTATTTGAGACCCAATTATTTTATGTGCATTTGGAGTTAAATAAAAAGCCCCTGTACAGCGTATTCCTTTTTAGATCATAGCTACGATATTTTGGAACAATAAGTTGTAAGAGTTTTCCATAAAACTTTAATGTCCAGAATTAAAATATCCTATTATTGTAGTATATTTTACATAAATTTTTATTCCATGCGTGCTTGCTTTAGAAAGAGCAAGATGCGTACAAATGTTAGTTAATTTCTCCAATATTTCGTATATAATTATATCTCCCCTCCCCCCCCCCTCCCAAAAAAAAACCGCCAAGTTAGAAGGAAAAAGTATGAAATCTAATGTTAGCCTAAACGGCCGCTTTTAATTTCCTTGGGGTACTTGTACACAATGAACTAAATTGGGATTATTAGGGGGGGGGGGGTAATCATAGGCAATCAGTACTTGGCAGGCTACAGTTTTTATAGAATTAATCTCAATTCAGGGCAATGGGTGCAAAGTAGCTGAAGCAAATAAAACGAGATTAATCCGAAATAACTGTAGCCTGCCAAGTAAGCAAATCTCGAGCATCGTTAAAAAAATAACACGATTTAAAAAAAAAAAAAAAAAATGCCAAACCCATCACTGAACCTATTTTTAACCTTCCGTTTTCTATGATAACTATATATCAATTTTAAAACTCTGCATCAACATTTTAGAACTTCCTGTATATTTTGACCATGAGAATGACCAAGATCCATAGCAACTGCAAGTCTACAACAGTTCACATCGGGATTGACCAGTGTCGAGCCGATGTTAGCCACAGTATTTGTGCTACTGGGATTAACAGTGCAATAATACCAAAGGGAAAAATTTACGAGACCTATAACTCTCTTATATTCAATCCTTGAACGACTCCAACTTCATATCTTTGAGGTAAAATATCCCTAACACGCTGTTGCTACCAGGAAGTATAAATTCATTATGTTAATCCCTCCATAACACACTAAGAATCTTGCCCAGGAAGTGGTCATCAGAGTCAACCAAGATTCCTCCCTATAGTTTAGTGCGAGTTGGTTGCTCTAGCCTTTTTAGAAAATGAAAATACTTGTCGGTTTGGATGGTGGAGAAGTAAACGTAGAGACCTAATTACAATTTATTTGAATGACACCAGTCTAGAGAACTGCTATTATGGTAACTTGAGTCTTGGACTTTCGTAAATGTGGTTTAGGGTGAGAGGAGTTTCTGTGTGTGGGGGGTTTGAGATAAATTAAGGGTTGCATTGCATTAACTGTTTTTAGTGAGTACGTATAGTCAGAAAAGGATGATATGATTATATGAGATAATATATTAAAAAGCTACTTATTGTAATTTATTTAAGATATAAGACTGTATGGTAAAATAAATGAAACAAATTTATTTTTTAAATAAGTTTCTTATTTTGAGTACGACTCACATAAAAATTCGGGTAATTGTTTTATGTAGCTGTTCAGTGTACCTACGAAGTAGTTTTTTTAATCAACATTCCTGTCAGTTAATCTTTTCCACCTATGATTTTGCCTTAAAACTGTTTCTATTTTATAAGAATAATTTTAATACTGCACAAAGGTTTGACCATTGAAACAATTGTCCCCTGTGATCATCGGAATGAGCTCCTCTTCTCCAAACCCCTCTATATCCTACTTTACAACTTAAGAATATTTCCAAAATTGTTTTCGATTTTAAAAATAAAAAACAATTTCATTTTTTTTTTTTTTAATTTGAAAATTAGATAATATATAAGTGATGTATTTTCAATCATAATCTAAAGCTACAAATAAAGCTAAAAGAATTTAAACTGTGGTATTCTAATAATATATTAATATAATAGAACTTCATATTCTAATAATAGTACTTATTTCTTTTGTGGTCTGAATGCTTAAACTAATTGAACTGATAATACTGAAAGAATTAATATGAAATGCCTTTAATCATAACAAACAAAAAATTTGCTTGGACGTTTTTAAAAACAAATAGTGTCATGTTAGTCTTGAATTCCATCCTAATATGAGAAAAATATCAATATAAGTGAATTTTCTTTCGTAACTTCAACAATTAATATAGTAAAAGAAAAAAACGCTTTTCATCTCGTATTTATGAAAGTAAGTAAAATAAAATTAAGTTGGATTCGAACAGTAGATGATGTCCCTTACAAAGAGTATACGCATAATACATTTTTGTGCGTCTATTCAGAAACGGTGAGTTTGCTGAATGAAATTTGTAGAAATGATAAGTTATGCATTGTAAGCATTTTCCATACATGAAATTAAATCACCATATCGGAGTAAGAGAACTTGACAAGCCTAGCAAAAATATTTGAGATAGAAAAATTACAATTTTAACCAGGTATATCATTTAAGAGCCATGGTATAAATTTAAGATATTTAGAGGGTTTTTTTTAACTGTTTTAAAACTTCCCATTAGATTTAAAAGGTCATTAATGTGTAGGCTTGGTTTTTTTTAACCTAGTAACATAATCTTACAGGAGGTGTTAAATATCTGGTTACATTGCTTAGTTATTCTTTAGATATTTATTGAACTTTGGGGGGGTTTTCTATCATAAATCAAATACAAATATCCATCACACATAAAAATCAATAATTTTACTCATACAAGATAAAAAATATTTTCCCTACTATATGAAGTAACTTTCATACTAAAGCAATAAAAAAAAAGTAATTTGTCTTCATTTGTACAAAATTATTAATGACTTACATGCATGACTGCAGACTGCATAATGGTAAGCAATTAATATAGATATTTTTATTTAATTTAAAAAACGTACTCTTATTGAAAGTTTTCTTTGTTATACTATCTTCTTAGGCTGTTCCAGTACCTTTTGTAGGAATTAATTTAAGGTGTCAAAATTTCTCCATAGCAAAAACTTTCTTCGCACTTAAAAAATATGCTATCTTTTTTTTAATCTATGTCAATGTTGTCTATATTTATCTTTTAAAATATAAAAAATGAAATATTACATGACATAATTTAAAGAAAATGAGTAACACTACTTTTATTTATTACAGATATTTTATCTTTGATAAATAATAGAAATCAATTTCCTCCAATACTCGCTTTTTAAAAAGAATTGCCCTTAAAATAATAAAACAAAATACCTATATTCACCTCGAGCAACATATAAATCTCAACTACAGAACTTGTATCTGCTAATATTTATAGACCAATCATTCTTTTTCAATGATTCTAACGGGTATAACACCAACTCTACCACACAAATAAACCTTAAGGGCTTAGGGTCTTCCATCTTTTCGAAATACCCCAATCAGAAAGTATTCCTTGTCCTCTGTTAAGTGTAGTTGGTATTTTGTTAAATGACTTGGATGTTCTTTATATTTCCTCTTTTTTACATTACAAAAAACTATTTCAGTGCTAGTATGTGCTCTATCTGTTACAGATGCTATTTAAAATTATGATAACAGTTATAAAATCCCTAATTTGTGGTGAAAATATATTTTAAAGTACCGCAATATATGTTTCAATATAAAAAAAGTTTTTTAAATATTTTTTCTAATAACTTTTTACTTTAAAAACTCCAGTGACCCATTTATAAAAACATTGCAGAAAAGCTAACCCGCCTCCATATGCACTCATTGCTAAATTTTTAAATAATAACAATAAAATTTATAAATAATAAAATTACCTAATAATAAGTATAAAATTAATAAAAATTAACAATAACTCAATTTCACATAATAATTGTTAATTTAACAAACATAATTTTCATTAAACATTACTTTTGTTATTTTTATCTTCCCTTTTAATTACAAAATAAATATTCAAAACTATCCTAAAAAATTAGTTCTCATTTAATAAATTCAATCAAGAAATTAAAATGTCGTTCATAAACTAACACATACAATATTAAAAGCAGCAGTATCCTTTGAAGTTTAACGCCTTGATGCGTGACTTAAAGAGAGACAGTAGAGATAAATAATGAGCTCGAGAGACCAATTAGGCACACCTACGTGCTTACGGTAAAAAATCCGGAGAAATTTAATTATTTGTTGCCCTAATTAGAGCTTTACTACTGTTTTATTCTAATTTTTACTTACCACGCCACTCACCCTGCCTATTTGTAAATTATTCTACCTACGGTGATGTGTCAAATAATGTTGTTGGAAAATGGATTGCACGCAACAACTTATTGAATTTTTAGATGTTGCTTTTAAAAGCGTGGCAATGTATATTAGACGTGTTAAGAACCAAACAAAAGGAAGAATTGTAATTATTTAAGCTTTCAAGTATTTAACAGAAAAAAAAGAAAAAGCGTTTCTATCTAAATGATGAAAATACACAAATTTCTATTATATTTTAAAATACTTCGGTATATTTTATCTTCTCCACATTTAAAATAATTCCATTAAAAATACGTTCTTAACAAATACTCTTTAAAAGCAATCCATTCACAAAATATGTTTTAAATAAGCATGTTAGAAAATAATGTTTTTTAGTTATCTTCTAATATTCATTATAAATCAAATCTAAACCATTTGCAAGCACATATCTGTAGTTTATCAATAGGATCCAAATTAATTTCATATTTGCATTTTATTAAAAATAAACCAAAATACATCATCTTATCTAATGAGGTTATGCTTAAAGAACATGTATATTTACATGTGTTTCCATACAACAAAAGAAACTCTAATAATAGAAATGCTTGTATTTTTAAATTACTTTTATTTTGGCTAAACTTTCGAAAACTATATTTCAAATTTTATTTGCAAAGAGGTATATGGCAATTAAAACAATTCAAAAATAAAAACGACGTACTTCATCAAACTCAAAAGCAATTTAAGACGTAGTTCTTTACCTTTATGCCTCAACAACCATGTTTTTAGTTCTCAAATATTTGTAAATAATTTAAGTAACGCAAAAACAAAATGTTTCTTAGTTAGGATTTATTTGTAATTGAATACTTTCCAGCCACCTAAAAGACTCATTTTGATAAATTTTAAACTCTCTTTGCTGTTAATTCTTCTGTGTGTCTTTGTGTCCATGGGTTTTAAAATTATTTTCTTTTCATTCTAGTAGTCACTTATGTAATTCAGTTCAATTCTCATGTTTTAGATACGTTTACTTTTCTTTAACAAACCTAATTACATAGCTCACTCAATGCATCTATCTATTTATGGTTTTTTTATTCAAAAATTTAATAAACTTAACTTGCATAATATGTATAAGCAAATATATTTCAATGAATGGATGCATAAAGTTAGACCATAATTTTTCTTTAATAAGCTGTAAAAAAATTCATTTTATTTGCGATTTAAATTAAGAAATAAATTACACAAAAATTATATCTTAAAAAGTAAAACAACGATGACTATAAAATTATCTAAAATATGTAAAATTGTAATGTAGAAAAGCTGGAGTTATAATACTGAATAAAAGTATATTTATCACAAAAGAAATAGTCAAGTTCAACAAGTACAGATTAATTAAAACTCTAGAAAAAAAAAAGGAAAAAAAATTAACCGACTTATAGCTGTCGAATAAGTATATACAGGTACCTTAGCGGATATAAATCTGAATTGAATTTATAGCTTACGTTAATTTGATTGATATAATTGCGTGTTACAAAGGGTGTGAGTATGCAAATATTGTAACAAATCATCATTTCAAATTGGAAACAACAGGTGCTGTGTAGTTTTAGCATGAAACTATGGAAATAGAAAACGGTGATAATATCAAACTATTTATTCCTTAATTGTCATACATATTTAAACACAATGTAGTCAATAAATTCATTGCCAGCTTCGAACCGCAATTCTACGTTCATACCCGAGCAAACATTAAAGACCTTTGTATAAAATTACTTAATTTGAATCTGTCATTTACGGCACAAAAAGTTTTAGAAAAAAACATTTCAAACGTACTTTGTATATGGTTTTTATGACGGTATTTTTTAACATAACTGGAATTATTTTAAATACCATGAAGTTAAAATATTTCAAATACCTTTATAAATATAAATTATACTTGTGTATTTTCACAATTCAGGTTTAAATGTTTCAAATTCTACATTGCTTTTTGTTATATCATAATATTTAAATTTGAATTTGAGTATGAATGAATAACTACTCTTTTTATACGAAACTTAAAATAAATACTATTATTTATTTTCTTCTAGAATCGGGCACTTGGATATGGTACTTTTATCCAATTTGGCTACAAGCCAAAATATCGATGCCAGGTGGGTAACATATTTTCTCCAAACAGAGAAATAACTACATACCATACACATCAAATCATCATAGTTTTATCTTTACAGTCTGAGCATAGACATCTTGCCATAATCATGCCCTGCAACTCGCTTAACATGAAAAAAGCACTACATATTATATTGTTATTCTATATGTTGCTTTTGTTTTCTTTTCACTATTAGATATTAGGAGATACATCGAAATGGTTATATATATATATATATATATATATATATATATATATATATATATATATATATATATATTGATTGAAAACACTTAATGTACGTTCCAAATATGTATTGTGTAGATTATTTAGGAGCGAATTATAAAAGAACTTACTTTTAAAACTAGATGTCTAAGCCAACAAATCAACAATATAAACAAACCAAATTTCGATCAGGTTTCTCAATTTTTTTTTAAACTTATCCAAGTATCGGAATAATATTTTAGCTTTCTTTAAAAATAAAAAAATATATAGTTAAATTATCTGTGAATAAAGCAACATTTGTGTTGAGTTATTGAAAGATAATTTTCAAAGTTAAGATTTTGCATTTTAAAATATTACCATAGTTTTAAATTTATTTTCTTCAAATTGATATTTTTTAGTTTGGAAACATTTGGAGTTGCTCCTTGTCATTTGCAAAGTGATTGTCTAATGTTCTTGAAAACATTTATAATATTTTCATGTAAATTATAGTTTAATTTAATTTAATATTTAATTTTTTTCATTAATATTTGAAGTAATTTAATAATTATTATTCATATTAAATTTATTATTTATTCAAAATTTATGAGTCAATTAATATTTATTTTTCATTTAACGGTCATTTATACTTTATCCATTTATTGTACATTAATATTTCTATTCGTGTATTGTACATTAGTATTTACTATTTATTTAATATTCATTAATTTTCATTATTCTTTAACATTCATTTTTAATTATTAATTTACTATCGTTGTGTAAATAATTATTTACAAATTTTAGAAATATTAGTAGATTACTATTGGCTACAGTCTTATCTAAACAGGAAAAACTTAATTATTAACACTTATATATATATATATATAATTATGTATACTTAAGATTTGGAAACAGGAACAGAATTTCATAATGGACCACTAGGGTTGTGCGATTTTAATTTAATACAACTCAACCGGTGGTATCAGAGTTTCGAGCCTTTTTTACATAAGTGACATACATACAAGGATAATACAAAGAATATTATTGTGATATAACTAACAAATAATGTATCATCAAACATTCTGGAATTAGAAGAAAATTTAGTATAATATATCATTTACAGAATTATTGCTGGTTTGCCTAATTTGGTAAAAAATATTTAATAACTTTTAGTAAATCGATGAACTTGTTTAGTTCAATTTGGATACTTCAAAAATTGAAACTCCTGCGAAACAATAGTAAATTAATGTCTTATATATACAATATTTTGAAGGTTATTCTAAAATGAAATTAATGATGTCTGGCTTACAGTTCTTGAACCTATTTAATATATTACTAATTCCGTCATTTCCTATAAGGATACCTTACCGAAACAGAGACAAATAGTAATATAAAATAAGGATTTGAGGATTTTGAAAGATTTGAAATGATTTTTTTTATGTATTAATAATAAATAATACCCTTTTACTTTATTTAGATATAGACTTCCACTTCAAATTTTATTCATTTTACTCCACTAATATATATTTATAAAAATAATGTTTGGTAATTTAATATTTTACTTTTATTCAATAGATTACTCCGATAGTTATCCTGAAACAGTAGTTGAATAAAATGATAAAAGGGGATTTGAAGAATAAAATCGATAATTTCAATATTTAGTAGTTTTACCGAATACCATCATGCATCATTTATATGAAATATTTTAAGTAGTTAAATTAATCTATAAATAATTGAAAATGAATTTGAGTTTCTATGAACGATCGTAAAAATCTGCAATGACAACTTCTAATAATTGTTTTGGATGGTAAAATCATCGTTTCTTTTAAGTTAGAATATAAATATCGAAACAGAAAACAAGAATGACAATTATTTTCAGCTCACAGACAAACATAAACAGAATTAGACGAACAATGAAGGAAAAGGGTAAAATAAATGCAAACTTAAACATTTTTTTTTATTATTATTTAACTTTGGAAAGTTGTAATTTTCTTGCATAACAACTTGAAATGCAAACACAAGGAGTACCTTATGTTTGATGGCTAGCATTTAACATCGCGGTCATCACGCAAAATTTCCGTTTAAAACATTTTCTTGAGCAATTTCGGTTGAAGTGATATCTACAAAACCTCAAAATTTCTCCTCAACTTCTGCTCAAAAAGATAAAATCTCTCACTTCCTCTCGTTTTAAAAAGAGCCATTTCCTTTTCGCGTAACAGCATAATACAAAGCTAAAACCTCCTGAAACAGCCATCTTCCGCCTATTCAAAGTGGCCACTACCTTCTCCATCTCATTTCTTTCTTGTTTCCTCTCCACCTACAGTCCGTTTATCTTCCTCCTCCATGTTCCGCCTCCAGTGACGTAAGACTCCTCGAAACAAGGCTAAAATGTAGAACAGATCATAGTTTCATACATTTCTCATCACCGCCTGATTGTATTTACAGAAGAAAAAGCATTGCAGACAGGCTGTAGATAAAGAAAAGAGAATACTTATTAGGAACTGTAAGTTCCATCTACCAATAAAATTCATGTAGTTTGTATCAGCTTCAATAACTTGTTCCTTTTATTCGCTGTACCATCATCACATGAAGTCAAATTTCCCACCTTAAAATAAAATCAAAATCCCGCCTGATTGCATTTACAACAGAAAAAGTATTACAGACAGTCTGTAGATAAAGAAAAGGAAATATCTATTAAGAACTGTAAGTTCCATCTGCCGATAAAATTCATGTAGTTTGTATCAACTTAAATAACTTGCTCCTTTTATTCACTGTACCATCATCATGTAAAATCAAATTTCTCTAATATTGGATATTATTGTCTACTTTCTCGCTATAGCTACTTATGGTATCTGAAGAGTATTCTTCCCTTTTAAAACATAAAAAATTATATTTGTTTGTTTTGCTTTGTTATTGCCTTATAACTGGAGCTTAATTTTTTTAGTAGATCTGTCCGAACACTCACGGAAAGAATGGAATTCGAATTAGTTGCTTTCCATAATATTCCTTAATCACTATACAACCAGGAAATAGTTCTTCACTCAATATACAACTAGGACATAATTCCCTACGCACTGGAGATAATTCCCCTAATAAACTTGGGGATAATTCCCCACTCATATACGGTCGTCATAAGTTAAAAAGTCTTAAATCCCCCAAAAATCAAATGCCTATTTTGACGCTTTTACGTTCATCCTTTGAAATTACAATTTTTTTTATTATCGCATAGGTTCGCATGACCCAAGAACTTGAGGTATTCAATGAAATAAAAAGATTATTTTCTAAGGACTAATCAGAAAGTATCAAAATATGCATTTGCATTATTTGGAATTTATGGTCTTTTAACTAACGACGGCATATCATACGCTCTATACAGATAGAACATAATTCTCTACAAGCTATACAAATAGAAAATTATCCATTCAATGGACAGTAAGAGCATAATTCTCTACGCAAAATTCAACTTGGCCAAATGAACTGTATTGTATAAATAATTCTATTCATATACATTAGTCTGTGAACACTCGGTATTGTAATTGGTACTGTTAGGAACTTGCCAAAAGATAGCTATCATCCCCAATTATACATTCCCGAATGCAAGCAATCCATCATTTTAAAATCACGTGACTTTCAGTGATGTCATACAGAAGCAACCAATAGTTCTCTGAGCGGCAATCTTCTGACATCATCAAACAAGAGGAATAGAATGTTACGAGGCAGATATCTCTTTCTTCCGCCAGCCATTCTGGAAACGTGACTGTGGAGGGAAAAGGAAGTTCTGGAAGAGAAGTGAGCCCAAGAAGTTTTCTTCTAAGCCAAATGAGTGGGGATATTTTTTTCGCCATTTTGCCTGGAGTGGTTTGAATAGGGAATCGGGTGAGAGGTGGAATGAGGTTGGCTTGAATGAACCATCAGAAAAGGAACTGTGAGAATTGCCTTTTGGAAAACTGTTCTTCAAAATGTCTTTTGTGCTAGTATCTTATAGAATGGATTTCAAAAGATATTTTTTTGTCAAGTTGGCATAGATAAGTCTGATTGTTTTCCATAAAGATTATATAATGATTTCATGAGAATTTTATCTAAAAAAATTAAACCGTTGATTACGGATAAAATGTTTGGAATAGTATTTGTATTTTTCATAATAATAGTTTTAACTAAGCAATAAATACATGTTTCATTTTGCTTATGGGATATTCTTTTACCAGAATTAATATCAATTGCTCTTCTAAAAGAATCTAGAGTAGTTAAAAATAATTATATTTTTCTGAATAATTTAAAATCTGTTAATTTGATTGAAAAAAAATCAATCCTCAAAATTTTTTAAATATTAGGTTTGAAATTTGACAGATATAAAATATAAATTTATATTTCAGCTAAGGTTATAAATATATATTTTAAGTAAGTTCTTGTTATCATATTTAGGCTCATATTGTTCCATTTCATAGAAAAAGGATATGATGATAAAAGGAACATTTTACCGTATGTAAAGAGTATTGGTAATATGGATTTAAAAAGTGTTTTAAAAAATAATTTTTATCGACAACAATCAGCCGATCGTATTCATAATTTTCCTCTCAATTGCAACCCATACCATATTAAGAATAACACTATATGCATGAATAAATATATTAACAAGATTGAAATAATTTATTTTCAATTTATGATAGAAGTATGTTATTTTTATTAAACAAATTTCAAATGTTTCTAGAAATTTAATTTAAATTATAATTTCTACAGTAAAAACTTAAATTCGTATTTGTATATTTGTCGCAGGATTAGTGATCTCATGATTTAATTAATAATTGAGAATGTCATTAAACAATCTCTATTATTAGTAAATCATGTTATAGTCAATTTTAATCACGATATTCTAATAATATCTAAGAAAATGAATATTTTCTGATGTTTGATTTTCAATGCTGTGATGTCATTCTAAATCTATTTATCCTGTAACTTTTGTAATGAATTTGCTGCCGATAGAAATAGGGAGATATAAAATCAACGCTTGATATATCTGACAAATTTTATCACGTATTATTTTCTGAATCTGTTTTTGGATTGAATCGTATGAATTGAAGCTTTGTCTACAAGTGTGAAAAACATAAGTAGACAAGCAAATGTTTATTTATTAAAACTACATGGGTGTTTATTTAAATATTTACTTTAATCTTTCATATTTAAATAAAACAAATAAAGTATTTTACGCATATAAATTTTTGAGAGAAATTCAAGTTTTAAGACTTCCTGTTAATAATAAAATTATATAGAAATACTAGTTTGAAGAGTTATTTGTAAGTAAAAGTGAGTAAGGAAGCCGAGTTCATGATTCGATCCTGAGTTCGGTCCTGTCTCGCTAAATACCGGTATGTACATTAATGGGGCCAATAAATATGTAGTGCCTTCAATATTCTCTCGTTGGTGTGACGGGTTTGGATATGAAAATGCTCGATAAGGTTTCGATCTCGTTTTCTTATTGGAGTTCAAACTTATGGTGGCTGAAATAGGCAGTCGGAAGCCTGCTAAACAAGTCTTATTCAGTAGAATCAAAAGAATACAGATTTAAATTGAAATCAATTTGTCTTTCTGTTCAAAACTATAATTTATCTGTCCAATAATGTGATTTTGCGTTGAAATATTTCACATTGAGAGTGTACCCCTCCCTAACACAAAGTAACTACGATGGCTGTTTTTTTAAAGGCTAACTCCTTCAAAAGGCATCCAATTTATCTTTAGTAATTCAATGCTAACATTATACAAACCTGTTTACTGCATAGATATCGATCACTTTCCTCTCGAAGATGTTTAATTAATTTCACATTCCCAGACGCGACTCATTGAGAAAATAAATTTTCTCTGCCATTTATAAACACCCTTCAAATAAAATGCAATTTTAACACAAAACGAGTCGAGTCTGAATGAGGCTCATCTGCATATGAACCATGGGAATGCTCCAGTTATTCTAAATCCAAAAGAGGATTGATTGCAGGTTTTTGAAAGGAACTGATGATTTGTTGTGATGCAAATTCGCTTCGGCACGAACTACTGAAAACGAAAGTTCTGAAACGTTAATTAACACGGGGAGATAGCTCATCCCCGGCATACTTCAAAACTGTATATTTGAAATGACGAAGGGTATGATTCATTAATTTTCGCTTGTCCTCTTGTAGATTCGAAATTCCAACCTCCTCTCTTCTGATGGAGGCTCGTGCCTCTACGTTTCACTGTATGAATTAATAGCTTCCCGAAATGTAAAACAGTTAAAAGTAATTGAAGATCTTTCCCTGCCATAGACTACCTATACTATATTTACTTTAATACTAAAACTATAGAAATGTGTTGATCGTGTATGTATTTACTAAAAGAATCAATACTCAATAGTTCTGCTTTTAAA
Organism: Linyphia triangularis; assembly: GCA_963978545.1. Taxonomy (NCBI): domain Eukaryota; kingdom Metazoa; phylum Arthropoda; class Arachnida; order Araneae; family Linyphiidae; genus Linyphia; species Linyphia triangularis. The sequence continues at coordinate 30,815,826 of OZ021724.1, forward strand.
TTTTAAGAAATCTAATAGATTTAAACCTATAATGTGAATGGACTCTCAATAGAGTCCATTCACATTATATTTTTTTAAAATATCGTTTAGGTGGGTTAAATTACCCCACTTCAATTAACTAAAATAATAAACCTGACGTCTTTTACAATAAAGTTGAAAAGCCCATATTAACGACTTATAGAACGGAAGGTGATTGCATGTTTAGGTATCACATCGAATGTCATCTTTTTTATAGAAATTTTAATAGATTATGAATGTACTTATCTGATGAGGAAAAAATGACTGAAACTATATAAAAACCGACTTTAAAAAAATTCAACTAAATTCGATTGCCAAATACGTTATAACTTACCAAATAATGAGTACTATTTAATTGTAAGATACCTAATCCACCTTCTGAAAAATGATGAATTTAGCAAGCACTTTAATGTAATATACAAGAAATTTTTATTAAATGTTCGATTATTTTTTTATATTGTGCAAATGAAAATTTCATTCCATGATCTTCCTTGTTGGGGATTTGATTCAATATATACCTTCACTTGACTTACAACTCTCGACTGTGACAAAACCACATACAGTTGTTCAGGTGGAAATTCTGCGATCTCCAAATTAAAGCAAAAGTGATCAAATAACTGACCTTGAATCTTATTTATTGTGATGGCATATGCAGAAAGTATCGGAAATTGGCGACGTAATAATATAAAAGATGATGCTGTGTCGGTTGGAGCGAGATCAGTCCTGGGAATTAGAACTATATCATTGCAATTGCATGTTGAAATGATTTTTGCTCTAATCAATTTTCTTCCAGGTTAGTCCACAACTAATGTAAATTGTATGCGTTGCTTGCACCATCTTACAGTGTTACAGAATCAGTCAACTGAGCGTACGCACCTTCGTACGGTGTTACAGAAACAGTCAGTGATAAGCGTAAATCTTATAATAACTCCTATGGTAACACACTGCTATTTAATGTTCAATTAGGAAGAAAGCAAAGGATTCCCCCTCGCTTCTGAAAAATATTCGCATCTTTTAAAATTTAGTCAAGTTGGTAATAAATATTGCGTAACTGATGCTGTAAATATTATGCCACTTGCAGTCGCCTCTCGGACTATTAGATTTACATATATAGTTTAACGTAGCATCAACCCTGGGGGTATTTTACCACTTCTTACCAACAAAAAACCTGAACTAAATATATAAATGAGCAAACAGACAAAAACCAAGGTCAGCGCAAAAATAAAAATTGTGCTACAACGAAATATATTTACCTTTTGATCTTAAGTGCTCTTGGAGTCTTGTTTTGAAATGATTTGCAAGCACGGCCTTCAAAAGGGCAAACACTGTATACTGTTTAATGCTGATGTATTTCCTTAAAACATAATAAGCGGAGTTAACCTGAATAATAGAGGGTTCTAATCTAGCCTGCCAGCAAAAGTTTATGATCAATTTAGCCAGACATGGTTCAATTGTGCAGATCTAGAGGTCTCGACGGATCAAATCGTTGCAGATGCATATTGTTTGACAATTTCCCTGATGATTTAGTTTTGAGCTACTTGCATTTGCGGTTTCCTAGTGTTGATGTGTATGATTGCTATACAAAGTAGTGAAACATATGAAAGGACAGGTCTAATGGTAGACTCATAGTTCCGCTTTTTGAAGTGAAGACTAAGATGTTTGGTTACTGTTGGTAAGCAAGTATTTTGCATATTTATCAATGGATATCTTTTTGTCTAAAAGGAGAATCTCAGACAAGGTGGATTAAGTTACCGTTAAGGAGCGTTGATGATACCTTTACTTCTCACTATAAGAAATATTTTGGCAGTTAAAAACATAAAGTTTTGTACAATTATGCTAGTAAAATTCTAATGCAGGTTCTCTACTTAAATGTAGAGCGTTTGCTAGAATCTGTATTAAAATACTACTAAACTTATTTCAGTGGAGTATGTATAGAATCCCAAAATGGAAAACATTTTACATTAGATTTTAATACAGATTTTGCATACTGTAATTTTTAAATAATCCATTCAGTTGTAAAACAATTTAAAACGAACAAATATCTGAACATAAAAACAATTTAAATACAATGTAAATACAGTAAAGCATAAAAGTTAGTCAATTTCATTAGTATATGGTATATTTATAAAGTATTCGTGGATAATTTATAAGAGGACGTTTATTCATTAAATCTAATTAAATAAGTAATACATCAGCTCTAAATAAATATTTACATATAATATCAAAGACCTCCATTCAAAAGCCAATTATTTTAGTGAAAGGAAACTATTATAGTTGATAAATATATTCATCAAACAATACTCCTATATAGATAATTATTTCTCAGCCAATGATTTAGTCCCCAAAATAGACCTGCCTCTAGAACACATCAAAAACAAAACACATTACTTTAAAGATTGATCTCTATTACACGCACCAAAGTCCCCAAACAATCCCTTATTGACTTTTCACATCTTCAAAATTACTATCAGGGTTGAGGTTTCTTAAAGAGACCTACGTAATGTGATTTTCCACGGCCCGTTTCCATTAGTTATCTTAACAATGCCATAGGAGTGACCAATGTTTCCTGCCAAGGCTTCCTCCGGAATATTGTAACAAATCGTCGGAGACAAAAGTTCTATTTCTGTGCGGGGAATTGAAAGTACCCGGGGTATCTGTCATCTTTAACTTGGTCTTCCCGACGGCATTTTCAAGTAAATAACGTTCACTGTCGCAAAAGGTCGAAAATTCACTATTTTGTAACTGACTATTGGTTTTGATACTTTTGCCAAGCCTCAAATATTCATCTTTCGTCTATATTTTTGTATGGACATTGTTTCTATTCTTATGATACATAGATAATCTTAGCATTTTTTAAAACATTTAGTTTTGTATTATGAATTTATTTTCAACAGCCAATTTGCTTTTCAATTTATTGTAATTAAGCATGAACAGCTTTTGTATTGATGTTCATTTTTTTTAAACTTAAGTATCTAACTTTTGACTTGTCTGAGGATGAATGTAACAGTACAAAATGTCAATTAAAATAAAGATAAACATTTGGAAACATAATATAAAACAAGTGGTTTTCGATATTATATTTCTTTTTATTATATAAGGTGCAACAAATTAAGTAAACTTTTATCATCGTAATTTTATGAAAATACTTATCCTATCAGCCATCAATATCATGTTCAATTGTTCAATGGCGGTGATGATGTTCATGAGATTATTGGCAGAGAAGTAATTATCTATATTGAAGTACAATTTGATGAATATATTATCAACTAAATAGTAATCTTTAATTAAATTTGCCTTTTAAATGGATTTAAAAGATATATTTAAAATCATACATCTAAGATAAATATCACTGAAATTTTATAGGCATTTAAAATATACGTTTTTATATTTTAAAATTATATTCATAATAATACATATAAATTATCATTTCTAAAAGTATCACAGAATATCATTCATCTTATAGTTTTTTTTATATTGTCAATTGTGTACATCATTCAATTAAATGAACATAAGCTTGTTATGTGAACATGATGTTTATTTTGTCATAAATATTTATGTGAGATTATCATACTTACAAAGTATTATAAATTTCAAAATAGTATACTATTATTATTAATATTATTATTATTAGTAGTAGTAGTAGTACAGTATTATTATTATTAGTAGTAGTAGTAGTATAGTATTATTATTATTAGTAGTAGTATAGTATTATTATTATTATGTCATAATATTAGATATTTACATTCACAGTATAGCCATAACTTAAGGTATATATATTCTTACAAAATTCTCATACTTCACTGAGATCAATAAAATGTTAATCAATTCTTCATTTCTACTGCACATTTTTGTAAATGCAATTTGTAAAAATTTCGATCAGGGCGTTTATTCATTTTTTTTTTTTTTACCATAACAGTTTTGCATATCTAAATGAGGCGTAAACATTGATTTATATGCGTAAATCGAATTTAAGCTTGCTACATTACACTCGGAAACCTACAGCTACGGATTTATTTTGCGACATCAAGAAAATAATAATCGAAAGCAATTTTTCTTATATTTGAAGCATCAAATCAACGTAGATTTGAAATTCAAGCTTGGTTGATTTCAATTTTTTTGATACTATAGGAGCAAAGTAAAGTTATTTTGATGTACATTTATTAGTTTTATTTCTTTAATTAAGAGTAAAATTTGTGTTTTTCTTTTGAACGCACAAAATCAATGCTTATTTATAAACTTTTTTTCTGCCTTTGAATTAGTTTTTACGAATTGAAAAGCTGTAATCCATTTTGTGATGTCATCAAAAGTGATTCAATATACTTTTTTTTTTTTTTTTTTTTTTTTTGCGTATTCGAATAAAAGAGAAAATTAAAGTAGCTTTTTGAATTCAACTTTAAGTTTAATAAGATAATGTATTTCTAGTAGAACTTCATTATTATATTTTTTTTATTTCAGAACTTTCAAGTGAGTGACTAATTATCTACTTCAGGTATTGTATTTATTTTGAAAAACAAAATTTGCATTCGTAGTGTTAAAACAATTCTTCCTTTTGAAATAAATTTATCCCTCTCATTAGAAATTTTCTGATAAAACTTATTTGTATGTATATATATATATATATATATGGTTGGTTGTATTCAGATTATCTGGCGCCGTCAGCAACACGAGGGCTATAATGCGCCGAAACATTCGTCATTAGACAAGCCAACATACATTTACAAACATCCATGCCAACACGGGCGCTAACCACTATACCGTTTGGTCGGCAATATATATATATATATATATATATATATATATATATATATATATATATATATATATATATATATATTTAAAATAAGCATCTACTTAATTCTAAGAATTGCGAATTGCGCCTAGTCTTACAAAATTCGTTAATTCTTTTAACAATAAGAAATTTTATAAAAGTTAAACATTTAATTAAATATTTCTAATTAAAGAAAACAATCCAAAAATAATTTATCAATCAGACGTCTCTCTTTTCAGTCAACTCTTATGAATTTATCTTTCTTTCTTTTTATCAAATATTAACGACTATAGTTTGTAATCATTTTAAAGACAATCGTTAATTCTGGTTTGTTTGTTTATTTGTTGTTTTATGGCGCAAAGGCAACACAAGGGCCATGCTGCGCCAAACAAACGATAAAAGAATCTATAATGGGTGATGAGTTATAAATAGATGAAGGTAAGATATGATATAATAAAAGGGATAAAATGTGTTAAACTCATTTAAAAAATGAAGTGGTTTAAAATGGTTTAAAACTAGATATGAACAAAAACATTAGATATGATTTAAAAACCCGATTGCTCTTAAAAATGCAAAAAGATTTGGATGAGGGTTTTCCCCAACCAAATCCTGTAGATTTAAAACTGTGCTTTTAAAAAATTGAAGACGATGAGGATGAAACTTGGGACATGAAATTAAAATATGAAGCACAGTCATATTGCATTGACACAGATTACAAATGGGCGGATCTTCTCCCAGTAACAAATGTCGGTGAGTAAACCGGGTATGACCAATGCGCAGACGAGTCAGCTTGACATCTGTCCGACGCATTGGATTTACCGGCCACATATGAAGATGATTTTTAATGGTATGAAGTTTGTTGCTAGTTTGCAAATCCCATGCTTCTTGACGCAAAGAAAATAATCGTTAATTCTGGATTCGTATTCAAAGAGAGTTTCAATAAGGTTGTTAATTAGTTAAAACTTAAATATTTCGCAATTTAAGTCACTTGTTATTTTATGAGAACAAAATAAAATATCAATTAAATATATTTTGCACATATTATCTCGGAAGTTATCTCTTTAGCTTTTGATCGTACACAATTCCATGAATACAACTTTTCAAACAATAGCAATGTTTTAGTTTCATATGTCAATAATAGTTTAAAATAAGTTCAAAATAGTAATTCATTTTCAGAAATAAGAAAAAAGTGAAAATCATTGAATATGATAATCATTTCCTGAACAATAAAAATAACAATTTGTTTCATTGAACAATTTTAGTATAAATTTTCTCGTAACAATATGCTGATTGTTATTTGGTTGCATAAAAGATTAAAATAAAGGTAAAAATGTAAAGCTTGTTTTTAAAAAAATTTTGAGAAATATAATAGTCCGATGAATATCTAAAGATGTGCAATTAATTTTTTTAGTTAATAGCTTAAGCAAATCCATTAATGTATATAATTATTACAGTTTATATATTTTTTTCCAATTATTTAATCGATTATCATTAGTTATAATAGAAATTGATACAATTTTTTTTAAAAAATAGTGCAATTAAACTTATTATGTTTAATGCAACTTGCAGCTGCATAAGTTGTTATTAAAAAAACATTTGAGGTAAGTTTAAGATCTTCACTTATATTGACTTGTTTTTATGCGGTGTTTTTTTTTTTTTTTTTTTTTTTTCTCTCAGTTTAGCTATTATTTAATTTTAAACATCTTTACTTTTTCATGGTTTGGGTAGAAAAAATAGTTAAGAGTGAATTCCAGTTTGTCACTGCTCCATAAACCTAAAGCTTTTTTTCTCAGTCACAATTTTTGCCGGAATTTTTGCTTTGAAATATTTGTAAATTTACAGCAGAAAAGAATATTTGAAGGAAAAATAACAAGTGTTTTATTTTATTTTAAGTATTATTTTATTATTAAGTTAAATCAATTTAATAATTATAAGCTACCTTATAAAAACTTTGTTAATGCAATAATAAAAAAGGACTATTTATTTTTCCTCTAGATTTCTTTAATGAACTTTGATTACTGATGCTATGTCAGTTGTAAAATTTTATAAACAGGGTGGTCATAAAATAACTTTGGCAATTTATGGACCTCTAGCGGCCGTCCCGTTCAACAGATCGAGATGAAATTTCAGGTATATTTATTCAGAGGTATGAGCTCAGGATTCTGAGAATGGCAACAAAATAGCTCTCAAGGTTCCAGTATAGTTACAGAAACTCGAAATGTTCGAATGGCAACACCTATATTTTCCTGTTGCAAAATGCTCAGCGCATGCGAAAACCCTAAAGAGAGTTGGAACGGTACGTGCATCACAGAAAACGGACGCGTTATTCATGCACCAAAAAAAACTGCTCTGCGAACGGCCAACAGAAACATGAGCGGGGTACATAAAGGAAATTTGCACATAGAAACCGATAAAATTGTCTGCAATGGCACCTATGTGAACTTTGGTCTCTGTCATATGCAAATTTCCACCGTGAGCCATGATTGCGTTTTTGTTTGCTGTTCACATAAATGCCTTTTTTTTGTGCTTTTATAACACGTCCGTTTTTGTGATACACGTACCGTTCCAACGCTCTTTAGGGTTTTCGCATGCACTGATCATTTTGCAAAAAGAAAAAGTAGTTGTTGCCATTCGAAAATTGAGAGTTTCTATGACTATAACAGTAAACGTAGACGCCATTTTGTTGCCATTCACAGAATCCTGACCTCATACCTCTGAATAACTACATCTGAAATTTTATCTCGATCTGTTGAAAGGCCGCTATGTATCCATATATTGGCAAAGTTATTTTATGACTACTCTTTACTTAAATAATATACTTTGGGATCATTATTTTATTCAGTGTTCAGACACTTGGTGAAAGAAAATGAAAATGTATACTAACTTGGATTGATGTTTATTCACTGGCATTTGTTGGCACTCCCCGGTTACCATTGTATGAAAACAACATTTCATTCAGTAATTTTGCCCTACGTTTCGTTTGTTTATGTTTTTGTAAATGGTTTTATCCTTCCATTTCAGTGTTGTTGTTTCTTAATTTCTTATATTAGAAAATATTTTTAAGATTGTTATTTGTTTCGAATAAGCATAGAACATATTTTGTGATATACCTTTTAGTGTGCATCTTTATCATAGAAATATGTTTCTTTGAAATTAAAAGTTTAAAAAAAAAAAAAATTCTTTCATATTTAGGTGCACGGCAATGCACCCGCCAAGTTTACTGCCAGGCATATTTTACCCGATTGTATTCAGATTATCTGGCGCCGTCAGCAACACAAGGGCTATAATGCGCCGAAAAATTTCGTCATTTAACAAACCAACATACATTTACAAACACCCATGCCTAATACGGGACTCGAACCCGCAACCTCGCGGTCTAGAAGCCAGCACGCTAACCACTATACCGTTTGGTCGGGCATATTTTACCCGAAGCCATTCAGCAGTATTTTGACCACTCATATCTGCGTATTACAGTAGGCCTGAGAGCTGAAATTTTCTTTACGTGTAACTGTTAGCCACTTTAGTAAGACCGTTAAGTTTCAAGTCTTTAAGTATATTGGTTGTAGAGATAATTAAATTCAAAAACGGCAGAAAACGACATATTTTGAAAACCATCCAAAACTCACTCACTGATCATCACATTACTAAGGTACTTCTAGCAAAGCTAGATATATGAGAGTTGGTATTCTTGTAAGTTGGTTGGTTGTATTCAGATTATCTGGCGCCGTCAGCAACACGAGGGCTATAATGCGCCGAAACATTTCGTCATTTAACAAACCAACATACATTTACAAACACCCATGCCTACACGGGACTCGAACCCGCAACCTCACGGTCTAGAAGCCAGCAGGTATTCTTGTAAGATTTAACATGTATACAAAAGAAAAAATCTAAAAATCGAGATTTTCCCCTCCGAATCCCCTAAAGGGGGCAATATTCGAAAAATTTGAATCTCGATTTTAATACACTTCTATTGGAGCTAGAAGTATAAAACTTAGAATACTAGTAGCTCTTAGCATATATAAATAGCTTAGCATATATATCGACTCTCACCACACTCCGCAAAGCCTCTAAAATCAAGAAATAATAAAGAAAGTTTACTTGGCATAATAAAATCGACTATTGGCGAAATTTTATCGTCTACGAAATGATCACCAATTGTTAATTTTTTTTTTCTACTTTGCCAACTTTTTTTGCATATCTGAATTAAATATTTATTTAAAATAATTTTATATCATCATCATTCATATTATGCATAACCCTTTCAATCCCATTAAGTTTTCTTGTAAGTTTAAAAATTATGAACGCTAAACATTTTAAAATAAGTTATTGTTGTGCAAATAAATAATAAATTTTTAATTAGTAACTTTAAAAAAGAAATGAAATCTCAACAAAATCATCTCTGTAAAAATGTGCCAAGTTCTTCATGCAATGATGGCCATGAAAAGTATTGAGATCAAAAGTCAAGCCAAGTTAAAAGTTGTTGTGAATTACAGACAATGAAAATTAGTAAATTTTTTTTCTCAAAGTCAAAATTCCTCTGCATAGTCTTAAATATTAAGCTAAAAAAATGCTTGTATAACTTGGCCATTACGCGTCAGTGAACAAGAATACGTAATGGCCAAGTGTCACAAATATTTTTGCAGCTAGATATTTAGGCCTATGCAGGGGAATTTTGACTTTGATAAAAAAGATTTACTAATTTTCATTGCCCGTAATTCACAACAACTTCAAACTTGGCTCGACTTTTGATATCAATACTTTTCACGGCCATAACCATTGCATGAAGAACTTGACACCTTTTTACAGAGATGTTTTTGTTGGTTTATTCTTACTTAGCTCAAAGTTTGAAATGATCAAATCATATGAAGTTATGTTAGCAATTAAATTGTTATTTTACTAGTTTGCTTCTGTTCCAATGCAGGATGGTTTGTATTCAGTCATTAGATCGTTGCTCTTTTTCTTACTACATTTGCTTCAAATTTTAATAAAGTATACTTCAATAAATCTCTAATCACTGTTGTTCATGAATTAAAAGATAATTTAGGGTTAGAAGAACAGAATACTGAATAATAATAAACTTAATAAATCAATTGAAAAACAAAGCTTTTAAGTATCACTAGACATCTGACACCCCCTTATTATATAAATTGTTGTATTAAATGCATATTCCGTCTCAACAAATATATGTTGTTACGAATTTTTCCACTGAGGCAATGATGGCACAGTTTTCACGGTATAAAAATATTTATTCTCTCTTCAGAAAACTCACAAAATTTATTCACAGGCAACAGTTTAATTACTCTCAAGCTTCAACACAAGCTTCAACAAAAATAACTTCGAATTCAGCGATTATACAAGCTCACTCCAATAGGTAAACAAAGCGATCAGCTTTCAACCAAGTCCGAAGTCCATCTGAAAACTTTCCCGTTCTCCAGTCTTTTATATACAAGCGCGTGAGACATTCTCGAAGTTTCCAGCCAATTCATAGAAAAGAAATATCTCGAAACTTCTCGACTGCTTTAGGTGTTGCCACCTTTTTCTAACCTGTATTATCGCTGTTAATAAATAAAATAAGATAAAATAAATTACAATAGAATTTTAAAATAATACGTCACTATTTACACTATATACAGACAATTTGTGCTACAATATGCACTCTGAAATACAAAGACATTTTTAAAAAAAATTATGTAAATGCATTCCTTCCCAACTCGTGAATGCATTCAACTGGCACAATCTTACTAACTATCCCAAAAATAAAAATAAAAAATATCATCAACTGCCTCACAAATTCATTGTCTTTCTCTTGCCTCTTAAATAAAGCGTTGAAAGCGAACTTCTAAAGTGACAAAATTTGAGGGATTCACAATGCATCTTCATGTTCACAGGTGAAAAAGAGAAGGGTTAATGCGAAGGAAGCTAAGCAAAGAGAAGTAAAGTGGATGAAAGTTTTGAGACAAAAGACGCAAGTTCTGTTCAAGATTGTAAGGAGAAAGAAATAAAAGTATTGTGATGAATCACTTGAAACCAAGTAAAAAGAAGGCGAGGATAATCAATTCGTTGACTAAATAAAAGATATTTGCTTATAAAGTATTGTTTCCTGTTGTTTACTACTGAAAAATGTCGTATTTATTAAGTAATAAATAGGAACATTCAATTTAAAAATAAAAACTTTATGGTGAGTATTCCCTTAAAGTTGTTTATTTGTAGAAAAATATTATAATAAAATTATTGCGTAGCAAAATATTTATATTAGTACGGGAAAATAATAGCATTATTAAAATGTTAATAAATATTTATTAATTAGATTAATATATGGAATTTTTTTTTTTTAAATCAACAATTTTTAATTATATATTCTCTATTAAAATTAGTATTTGTTTCATTTTAGGTTTAAAATGTCATAATTAAAAATAGTCTTAGTATTATCGTATAAACAATTTTTGAATAAAACGTTTATAAATCCTTCTAAATATATTACATTATTTACTTTGAAAAAAATCTTGAAGGGAAAATTTTATTAATTTAACACATACGTCACAAACTACTGATATTTATCATAATAATGCTCTATTGAAGAAAATTGGATTCTAAGGGCTTAAATGTATCTGATATTGTGAACAAGTATGCCAAAATATAGAGATCATAAAAAATAATAAATACTAATCCAGTTCCTCTCTACAAAGAAATTGCATAAAATGCATAAAGGCCGAGACGCAAAGAAACTAAGCTATAATATTCTGACAATGTTAAATGTTATCAAGATACTATGCCTTAAGATTAAACTGAAAGTAATTGTATTAATAAAAAATAAAAAA